>BGPR01014484.1:20575-39099 GCA_013235015.1 Araneus ventricosus
GGTTTTCACAAATGATTATACACTTGTGGACATTTGAATTGTTTGTAGGATATGTTTTTATATATTTTTTGACAGTTTTGATATTTTTTAATTCAAAAATATGTTTCTTATACTTCAATTTATAATGCTCAGTAGAAATTAGACACCAGCAAGACCAGTGGACAAAAACTAGCCAATGATCATGAAAACATTTTAGCGCTTCCGAAAAAAATTATTTAGTAATGAAGACATTTGCGCAAAGTAAGTTACTGAATCTAATACACTTCTGGCAGAAAACGGAAGAACAAATTGTTGAAGTAATGGCTGATGATACTCAATTTCAATACTCGAAAAGGCAGACGCACATAATTTTCCATGGACAATTAAATTATAATTCTCTCAATTTGAATTAATTTGTCATTTAATTATATCTCCATTCTCGAATTTTCGTTTGTCAGTTTTACCTTTTTATCTCCACCCTATAGAAGTGGGGACCACGAAATGTGGATGAGTTGCTCAGGTTTCATATGAAGGAACTCGCCCACCTAGGGTCACATAAATGGGGGTGCTGCAGTCCCTCCTCCAGTGATAGTACGTACCTCCTACTTGAGGGGTAGGGCCGTGAGGCTGTGTTGGCCATTAGGACCCAACCTCAGTACTCGTTTCTATTGCAACGACTGTTCATTCAGATCTTTTCCCGTATGCCTAGGCAGGTCGGGGTGCTGTATTTACGGTTACCTTTTTATCTCGTTATCAACTTTAATTCATCATCGTAAGTAATCATCTTCATGCCTGTAGCACAGATGAAAGCATTTCTTGATTATTGAGTTCACATGGATTGTTATCATTAAAAAGCACATAATTCAGTAGTAGTTTTTTTCTAACATGACTCCAACATATTACATCAGGAATTTAAAGATCAGTTTATTACGTAGAGACGCAACTATTCTCGAGGATTAGATAGTCACTATTAGTTATTAGAATTTAGACAACATTTTACCTCTTTGGCAATCTTCTTGATGTTCTCGGCCCTGGTCTTTCCCTTCTCCAGTCCCTTCTCGTACTGTTCCTTGACCCACTCGCCGAACTTGGTGAACCTTTCCTTGAGGTCCAGTTGGAGGTCCTTGAAGAATTCTCGGAGTTTGTCGTACACCTCAGAGATGGATCGCTCCTCTTTGTCGGGCAGGATGCGGTCGATCCAGTCCAGGATCTTCTGCTTGGCCTTCTCGCCTTTAGTCCTCAGCATTTCAACGATCTGTTCGGCAATCTGGAACAAGAGAACGGAAATGAGATGCAATTAAATTAGTTAATCTCAAACGCGTTACATCTGCTATCTGCGTGCCTATTTTGAGCCTTTTTTGCTTTTATTTGAAAATAATGATTTTGGAAATTAGACACATATAATGTCTGATAGAAATCAGGCACATATAATTTTACTAAGTACTTCCACAAAGCATTTTCTTTTGTTCCAACATCTGAACTTTCTTTCTCATGAAATCCAACCATTTTCTGGAGAATAAGAATTCGAACTTCACAGGTTTTTGTATATAGATTCTTCTACCACTTAATTAGCGTGGAATCTGGGCTACATTTAGCTTCATCAAGCACCACAAATAGCATATGTAATGGTTCTTTAAATATCCAATTATCATTTGTAATGAAATCGATCCAATCGGTGTGGATATCGAAAACTTATTAAACAAAAGGAGCAAATTAAGAAATTAAATCATAACATTTGAAAATTATTGATTTTTAAGCAATATTAAATCTTGTTCCAAGATCAGTCAAATTATTCCGGAGAAATGTTTTATTTCCTTAGGAATTTGTAACCAATATTCTGGTGATTGAACGGATAGCTTGAACTGTAAGATTCTTAAACTCCGGTCAGAGCTATTTCTGGAAAAATAAGAAGCACTGCAGATACAAGTACTCAGTACTTGTGGATAATATAATATAATTCAGGTATATTAAATTGTTTCAAATTGTATGGAGCATCTAATGTGGAACCTGTGAAGAAAAAATGTAGAAGTAAGATCATATTTAACGTGTTGTTTTTGATTGTTACCTAGTTAAAAGATTATATGTGATTTCGCTTTTCACTACAGAGTAGGAGCAAGGTAGGACTTTCTTATGTGGATGGGAGCTACACGTTTAGGAGTGGTCTAAGTCTTCTGTATTTTGTTTCTTGGTTTGATTGCTTATATGCTTAATTTTCCATTGTTTCAGTTAGTAATAGTAATTAAGCGTAGATCGCTTATAACATTTTAATTTTAACAAGACAAGGCATTCCGCTGTTTTGTCAAACTATTTTATGCTGCTGGATCTCAATCTGCTTAATGTATGTATCAGCAGATTTAGAAAGAAATCTGCAATGCTTTCAACAAATGCTCTTTCTATGTTCCCGATTTCAATGTTTCCCGATTATCTACAACAGTTAAAAATGAATTCATCTGTATGTAAATTTGGCATATGACAATTAGTAACTGAATAAAATTTAATCGGCTTTAGCAAATACGTAAAAAATGGTATAAAAATAGACAAAAATTGCTGAAGAAAAACTTACTTCGCTTCCCCTTCCGAACAATTCTTCCACTTTTTCTTTAAGTTTCTCGGAATCGAGTTTTTCTTTGATCTATAGGGAAACTCAAATTAGGAAATGAATATCACAGAATAAGTTGTATTTCTAAAATCCTTATTCAAATAAAAGGCTATTAATGAATACATTTTTCTGTTAGGTACGAAATAACGTATTTGCAGCAAGTACTCTCTAGGCTATGATTTGGATTGAGTTGAACCAATTACGCATACAAGTATCTGTACAGAATTTAATTAAAGAAAACAAAATTTATAAAAAAAATTCTATACATGCCATTTGCAAGAAACAAACCATTTTCTAAATGCTGAAACTCTTATAGACCTTTTATTTTGAAGTAATTTTATATCTCATTTTTTTATTGTCAATTAATTTGTGATAAAGAAAAAAAGCTAAGGCTTGAATTGAAAAATATCTTAAAACTGATGATGATTTTAATGTTTTATAATACAGGCCGTCCGGTCTTAAAGTATCTTATATATTGCGATAATAAATTATGAATTTCAATTCATTCCATATCGGAAAAAAGTTCCTGAACTGTCTTCGCAAGTTAATGAAGCTTCATGTGAGTATTATTAATGATTCTGTATATGTAAAAATGGTAATCAATCTCTTGCCAAATGTATTAGTTCAGAAGTTATTAAACAAAATAGTGCAGATAAAAGTAGTTTCCATTCATCTAGGATGCAAACTTCTTGCTGTTTCACAACCATTTTAACGAGAATTCAAGTAAAAAATCTGTCCAATGACTTTATTTGCGAGACTTTGAGAGATCAGGAATTGGTTGCCTGATGCTGAATGCAGATAGAGCCTCGTGTTGCGAAAAGCAACCAAAAGCAGCAATTGATAATGCGCATGCGCAACCTTGATGGTAATCTCTGATAAAATACTTGAAGCAATTCTCTACCGAAAGCGCAACACCTTCTTAACCAATCATGAATGGTATAATTCTTAGTATAAATCATTAATTATATACTTATGCTTTAAGAAGGCCATACTGTAGTCAAAAAATGACGAAGGTTAAATCTTTTGATGGAGTAAAAGCATTATAATTACGTGAAATATTTTCAAATATCATTCATAAATTATTGGTATAGTGAATACATTTTTTCACGACGATAAATAAGTATTTTTGCTAACTAAACTATAAACAATTCTATCATTTTTCTAAAATGATTTAAACCAGGAATTATTTGTTAAATAAGAAATGTATCAACTCGTACAATATACTGTATTAGTTTAAAAAGACAGAAAGACTTATATATATTTTAATTATAAAATGCTTATTAAGATAAATTTTGCATTGATTAAAGCGATACTACTTCTATTTCTATTCAAAGCAAACAAAACAGTTTTCTTAGATTATTGTATGAAAGCTGAGTATTATACAGGAAGTCTTTGGAAAATTCATCTATAATTTAATTTGATTTTCAAATATGAACGACGAAATGATAATATTTTACTTACCAGCTGTTTCAACCGCCTGAATAGGTCGAAAATGTTGGAAATGCTGGCGTCTTGAGAAGTTGGTCTATGAATCAAAGCCATGAAGATATGTGTCAGTAATAAAGCAATTCTAATAAATTACGATTATTTCATTCTATAGTTAAAACACTCTTGGATAAAAAATATTTTTGTACTATTTGGCAAACTTTTCTGAAAGAAACAAGCAAGAAGACTGGTTTCCTAACATGTCATGTTTCGAACAATGTAAATTCAATTAAGCAAATGAAAATGTTATAATTACTAACCTATCTGAATTAGTATCGCTAATCAAAATTTATTGTTGTTAAACAATATCAACAATGTTCATACTTTTTCTGCAAATGAACATTTATAAAATTTCTGTTTTTAATTTCTTTATTTTGGATAGAAGTAGCGCATATACTGTTGACTTTTTTGTAACATCTTTGAGAATTGAAGGATTTTTTGAGAATTTATTATCCATTTTTTGAAACCTTTTTAATTTTGGCTCAATCAACTGATGCCTTACCCGTTCCTGCCCATCTTGGTCCTCAGATCCTCGAAGATGCTCTTGATTTTATCGCTAATTTCAACTTTCAGGTTTTTCAACTTCTCAAAGATGTCTTCAGCCTGAAAAAAATGCAACAAACCCTTAGTTGCAAATCAAATGTTCCTTTCTAAATATCAACAGTTCGTAAAATATTCCATCTTGCCTATTGAATCTCTTTAACAAAATCGTGTATGATTCGACTCAACTACAGATTTTAAATACTGATAGTGATGCTCAGAACTTTGTGTAAATATTGTATTTGACAGTGAAATTTTTGCAAAAAAAATTACATTTGTGATCCGTTATATTGTATTTGTGTGTGAGTGTTTTGATTACAAAGCTTAGAATGGTACTGCAAAAGTAATTCCAAGTCTTTTATAAAAGAATTGCGTATAGACCATTTTTCGTTTTAAAAATCTCCGGTAACGAATAGAAATATATTGGTTTACAGGAAAAAACACTTTTTCTTTTAAGAAAACTTTAATTTTGTAAGAAATTGCTTTCATTATGGAAATATTTCTAGAAGACTGTCTTCTTTGATTCAAAGTTTTTTTTATATTAGCCATGTATCTGGACGACAAGTTTTGTACAAAACCTTTCATGGTATGGTCTAGTTTTGTTTTGCTGTATTTCCCTACATTGTTTTAGGCAGCACTCTATCAGATCCATCTCACTCATTCGAACTAATAACACTCATTTACATTCTACTAAAAAAAGTCAAAACATCATTATTAATCAAGAGTTGAAAATAACTTACGATACATCCCAAATATTGAACACGATCACAAGCTGAGTTTCATCGAGGGATGTTGACAATATATCAGAAGTTGCTTAGAAATCTGCACCCGTTATGTATTAAAGTACTGGCATTGTAAGGACCTGACCAATTCTAATGTCCGAAATATTCAGCACGATCACATGCGGAATTTTATCGAGGGATATTGACAATATATCAGAAGTTGCTTAGAAATCTGCACCCGTTATATATTAAAGTACTGGCATTGTAAGGACCTGACCAATTCTCTCAGGATGTGAATGAGAGAAAGAAAAACTTGACGCATCCACGGTATTCGGAGACGTTTCTCCCTGTTTCCTATGTATAAATCTTGTTCATCAAACTTTCAGACGAGTGAAGTCTATCTCGCATTTGTGTGACAGCAATAATTCTATTATACTTTTAATTTCGCGAAGTTTGTTTCTTAATTGAAATTCTCAGTGGAATTTCTAGTTTCAATAAAAAACTATCTTCGCGTGTATCCTTATAGTAGAGTGCTTCCTTACGTTCGGTTTAAAACATTTTGCAGCCCTCTAAGCTTTCTGTTATTTCGATCTAATAGCTTTAATATCTTTAAAAAATTAGCTTCTACAGTGAATAATTGAATATTTCTAGCATTTAATAAAGTCTTTAAAATCTTAATAATATTAGATTAAGATTGGTAGTTTAAGAAATTTTCCACATAAACATTAATCATCTGATTTGAATTGAATATGAAAAATGGAAAAATACGGCTCGAACACTTAGAGCAGAAGTTTCCAACCCGTGGTACGCGTACCCCTGGGGACACGCGAGGGACCAGTTAGGGGTACTCGAAAGTGGTCTTGGTGGAAAACACAGAACAAAAGAATATTCTAGAATTTCGTTTTCTCAAGTTCGTATGAAAAACGAAAGTGAAAATTGTACGAGTCTGAATGCCTATTCACGAAATAATCTAAAGGAAGAATTAGATTAATATCTTGTAATTGAGTAATTGTGAATTCTCGTCATAAGTTAATGAGAAATTATTTCAATGCTGTTTTCATTTATTTTGTCGTTGAACTAATGCTATTTTAAAAAATTGAATAATTATCAAAAATCAATCCAAAAAATTTTATTAAGCAGTTTGGCTTAATAAAAGTAAATATGTAAAGTTTTATTAATAAGTTAAGGTCTTATAATTAAAACCTCTTTTGTTCTTAGGGATGGTTTGAGGGGATATAACAGAAAGGGGAATTCAAAAATAAAAAGAGTAATCAAGGGGTACGCGATGAAGAAGGGTTGGGAACCACTGGCATGATATATAAGGCCAGTAAGACATGAAGACTTTCTCTATAAAAAAAACCAACTTGATATTCATTTTAAACAGTTGCAAAACATCGAATCATGCTTGTTTTTACCTTCTTCATGAGATCTCCCCTGACTCCCTTTCCGCTATCGAATGCTTCCTTGATCCTGTTCACAATATTTTCGAACGCTTCCTTCAATCTGTCGCCCATTGGACCACTTTGCACACTGTATAAAAGATAACATTTTTAAGAACGATTTAAATCCATACTAAACGCTTAATCGGTTAAAAAATTTTCGTCCTGATGATTTCCGACATACTTTATATAAAATGTTCTAGAGAAATATAGTTCACTATCATGGTTCACTCATATTCCACTAAATTTTTCTATTGTTATGAAGAAATCTGCCAAACTTAATATGTTCAGTTCTTTGCTTCATTTATGTGGCTATGCAAATAGATAATGATATAATGAATTGAGCATAAATCCGAATTTAGAATAGTTCTTTACAGCAAGTTAAATTTTCTTTACACAATTATTAAGACATTTGTGGGTCGGAAATTACGATTCTCAGTTTACTTTTCGTAAGATATTTTTTATGAATTGACCGTAATTGTTTTGTCAGAATATAAGGCTATTTTCTCTCAAAGAAGTTTTGAGGCGTAATAGACGGCAACAAAATGACACAAAATTAAATAACAGACAGTTCTGGCCTCAGGCTTAATCTGGCTTTAGATTCTCTCCAACACAGTATGAGAATGGAAATAATTTAAATTTCCTTTGACACACTTGCAATTCGGTAATGTCTTAAGTGCTTCCCCTATCTTTTCTAGATATGAAACTCTATTACGAATTGTGACTGGTTATTGGAACTAAAATGAAACTCCTGCTTTGAATACAAGATTATACTTACAGGTTGAGCCATGAATCATGAAGAAATTTAAACATCCAATAACTAATGCATTATATTATTTTCTGTTTTATATCATTAAGTATTCAATATTTAGGCTTCAGAAACTCTTAATAAGATAATATAAATTATATGAAACTAAAAGATCAAATGTTTTAAGTCTGGTTAAAAAAATTCAGACTTAAAATTTACTGTCATCTGTCGCTTGATCTGATAGCTCCCGATTTCTCTCTTTGGGATTTTTCAAAAATATCCGAGTATAATGTAGTCGAGTAAAAATTATCGAATGTGCATAGCAACCGACCATCCCAGCAGTTACTGGGGAAAACAGGAGACAACCAGCTTGTTGCTGTAGTGTAAAAAAGTGCCATTTTTATGACGAAAGAGAACAGTGTTTGTTTAGTAAAATTTTAGATACGGAAATAAAAAAACTCCTGCTATCGCATACTTCATTATATACAGGGTGCCCACTTAAATAAGGGCCACCCCCTCTTAACTTCAAAACGAGGACAACTATAGTCATAAAAGTAATGTCTTGATATAATAAAACGTCTATACGCTAAGCGATGAGACCCCTTAAAGCGCCAC
The DNA here is from genome assembly GCA_013235015.1 of Araneus ventricosus. Taxonomy (NCBI): domain Eukaryota; kingdom Metazoa; phylum Arthropoda; class Arachnida; order Araneae; family Araneidae; genus Araneus; species Araneus ventricosus. Next base: position 28,703 of record BGPR01014484.1, read on the forward strand.
CTGGTGGAAAACTCCAGAGTTAGCTTTCCTATCTAGAAAGCGGCAAAAAAATATTGGGAAAGTGTCAATTATAAAGTTGTAGACCGTTATTGATTTAGTATAAAAGGACGCCTTTGCGTAATGATACTGAGAAAAGAACGCTGAAAATTCACATTTGATTATTCTCGATTTCCGAAACTGTGACGTCACAAAACGATTTAGAAACAGAAAAAACAATTAATTATCACAAGATACCTGAATTTTAGGTGTCCAAAGCGCTCACCCTCATCTGCAATATACAGATATGAGCCCTTTTTTTAATTTCACTTTGCACACGTTTTAGCACACAGTTGGGTGCGCTAGCACAATCAACAGTAATACGTCATCGAAAGTCCTGCAATGTTGGCGGAAGGGTCACATACACCTGCTGCTTCAGATATTCCCACAGGTAAAAGTACAATGGGGTCAATTTTTAGTCCGAAAAATATTTCCTCCTTTTGTCCATGTCTTGTGACATCATAATTTCGGAAAATTCAAACAACAAATGTGCATTTTAAGTATTCTGTTCTTCGTATTAACACAATGCACAAGGTGTCTTTTTGTACAAACTCGATTATGTTCTACAACTTTGTAATTGACATTTCCCACTTATTTTGCACCGTTTTCGAGACAGAAACGCTAACTCCGTAGTTTGTGACCAGGTGGCGCTACAAGTGGGCTCATCGGATAGCGCATAGACGTTTTACTATGCCTAGACACTACTTTCGTGACTATAGCTGCCGTCGTTCTGAAGTTAAGAGGAGGAGACCCTTATTTAATTGGGCACCCTGTAGATATATCAATTAAAATATTAGAAGAGCAAAAATATTATCTATTCTTTAAACGACTGAGCGCCTTACGAAGCACCACTACTAGTTCAATCAATTAACTCGCTTTTCTTCACGGAGAAATTAAAATTATTGCAATTAGTAGTTCAAATGAACAAGTATCGCAAGTAAAATGTGATGCATCGAAATAACATTAAGAATATTCATATTTATGATTTAAAAATAACAATTCAAAACTTAATATTTCTATAATTAAATTTTGGCATGTAACAGCAAACTTAACTTATTTTAAGTTTTTTTAACTGCCTTTATTTTGGATAAGATAACACTTGCTTTGTTCTAATGTCGTTGAGAATTGAAAGCATTTACTCTCTATTTTTGAAATTTCGTCCATTTCCACCTTCTGCAAGTCAAAATTTCAAGCCTTACCTGTTCCTGCCCATCTTGCTTCTCAGATCCTCGAAAATGCTCTTGATTTTATCACTAATTTCAACATTCAGGTTTTTCAACTTCTCATAGATGTCCTCAGCCTGAAAAATTTAATGACTCCTTAGTTGCAAATAAAATAGTTCCTTACCATATTTCAGCAATCCATTATACATAGCATCTTTCATGATCAAATTGCAATGGCCAACTTGATTATTGATATATTTTAATATCAGTAACTTATACTTTTGGCCAAAAGAAAAAGTTTTTATTTTTTAACCTAACTTGCTCTGTTATATTTTCATTATGTTCATTCATATATTATATATGTTTCCTTGAACCTGGTTGAAATATCTTTATGAATCAATGTTCGCGTTCGATTAAAGGTGCGCACATTGAAATGTTCTAAACACGGTCAAAAAAACTTTGATACTTTCTTCAAGGAATGCAAAAGATAGTAAGTGCATATCTTTGTTTGTTTCTTCTTAATAATTTTTTTTACATGTAAAGATAAATTTCGGAAATCCTGTATATATAGATGTGCCACACTACATTTGTGGTAGATACCACATCAGCATTTGTATTTAACATGCATGAATTGCAATTTATATATTTATTAAGATAACGAATATTTGTGAAAGTCAATCTGTACACTGTCGCTAAATTTGGCAGACTCTTAAGCAAATCTTTTCTCACTTTAAAGAAAGAATAACAGAATCACAGTGTGTTGCGGCTTTTTTTTAATAAAATATAGACCCCGTAATTTTTTTATTAATATGTCTAAATAGTTCCATTACCAAAAACAAAATCCTGTTTTTACTTCTTCTGTTTTGTTTTTTGGAATATAGATGGTGCCACTGGACTAGTGTTTCTTTAAAAATTAGATGATTTCTTTTTTAAAAGAAAGTTAGCTTGGGTTTGTGATTACGTGTGGACATTTTTTTCTCTTTTTCTCTATTCTGGGCATGGGGTAAGTTTATATGTATGATGGCTACCTTTAAAAAAGCCAGATGGCTGATATTTTTAAATCAATCTTATTATCGTTTTATGTTTATGTTTTGTTTTCCTCTTTCTTTTGAAATAATGCTTTTTGATGTACAGATCTCCTTTGTCTTTTGTTGGGAAACTTCGGGGTAAGATAAGCTATATTTGGCGTAATGCAAGATTCTTACAGAAAAATTTCCCAATTATTATTTTGAATCCATTTCGAATATAGTCCTTAGCCCTTGAAAAAATGTACTAGAATGGATTCCTGGTTGTTGTTTTTTTCGATTACCTCTAAGTTTATCTTCGTTTTTTGGCTTTCTTTGTATGATATTGATATCTATTGTTCGTTGTTTTTTGTTCGCAGCTGAAATTGCTCGCTACTTAAACATTGTTTTTATTGCAATTTTATTTTCTAAATTTTATTATCTTAATTTTATTGTTTATAAATAAGTTTTTTAATGTTTTTGTTTAAAGTTTAATTTAAAATTTTTAAAAAATGTATTCTAATTTTGTAGTTGATTTTTTAAAACAGCAATTATATAGACCTCTCAAACAAAAGAAAACAACTTGATATTCATTTTAAACAGTTGCAAAACATCGAATCTTGCTTGTTTTTACCTTCTTCATGAGATCCCCCCTGACTCCCTTTCCGCTATCGAATGCTTCCTTGATCCTGTTCACAATATTTTCGAACGCTTCCTTCATTCTGTCAGTCATTGGACCACTTTGGACACTGCATAAAAAATATTTTCAAAATCAGTTAAAAAATGATGAATAATTCATCAATTGACTTTTTTTCTTCGTGTGATTCTTAAAGTCTCTACATTTTATTTTGTCATTTATTATCGACGTTTAAAATTACATTCATTGCCTTCTCCAACTCAGAAATTCACATCTTACCTATTCCTGCCCATCTTGCTCCTCATATCCTCGAAAATGCTCCTGATTTTTTCGCTAATTTCAACTCTTAGGTTTTTCAGAATCTCGTAGATGTTCTCAGCCTGAAAATTTTAATGATGCCTTAGTTGCAAATAAAAACAGAACTTTACTAAATTTCAGCACTCTGTATAATGCATAACATCATTTTTTTCCTCAATTACATTGTGCTGATTAGAGTGATGCATTACTGATATTTTATTGAAATAGTGAATGAATTCCAGTTTTGCATGCTTTTAACCAAAATAAAACGTTTCTCTCATTTAACCTAATGTGTTCTGTTATGTTTTTTATTACATTTATATATTATATATATTATTTTTCCGCATGTTTTAGTTTATATGTTATTTTTCTACATATTTTTCGCTTATACCTTTCGACTTTTCAACCAAATTGTATGAAACTTACAGGATAGGTGACAATGTTTTGGAGAAGCTTTATGTTAAAATTTGAAGTATAAATTGAATATTAGGGAAAATATGAGCATTTGTAGTAAATAACTTTTTACTGCGCATGTGCGAAACTTAGTGTAATTTTTCTTTCATCCTAATTTCAAAGGCAGATATATAGGGCACCTTATATAAAAATTTCTGTTAAATACAGCAGAGATTCAAAAAGATATAGGCATTTTGGTATAGGCACCCTGTATAAATTAGTATATAGATTGATTAAATATTTAAAAATATTTAATCAATATTTTCTGTCGACAAGTTTGCCAAATTATTAAGAAGGTATATTATTACATTAATATAAGACTCAAGGAATCATAGCATGGATCAGTCTTTTTTTCTCAAAACATATATAGCCTGTAGTTGTAAAGGATTGAATATCTAAAAAGACAAAAATTAATAGAAGCAATTTAATTGGTGTGAGCAAGTGCAGCATCATCCAGGAAAAAATTGCAAAGCACAAAATAAATATAAATACTAATAAAGGGAATTTTTAACTTTGGAAGAGTTAAAAATACAAAAATAATAGGAGACAACAATAAGAAGTAAGAATCCGGTGGATGTCTTCATCAGAGATCATTCATCCATGCAGATTCAAAACTAGAATAGGCTTTCTATAGAGGAAATAGACTTCAAGGTCGGAATTTAATATTAATTTCATCTAAGGCCTGAACCCATTCCGGAATATATTGGAAATAAAAATATTTATCCACAAAGAAGAAATTGAAAACAGTCTTTTATGCAAAGTAAGAAAAGAAGTTGTTTTTAATACTAACTATAGTAACCGTTTTCAGTTTCTTCTTTGTGGATGAATGTTTTTCTTTCCAATATATTCCGGATTGGGTTCAGGCCTTAGAGGAAATTACTATTAAATTCAGACCTTAAAGTCTTTTTCCTCTAGAGAAAACCTAATCCAGTTTTGAATCTTCATGGATGAATGGCCTCTGATGAAGTCATCCACCGGATTCTTACTTCTTATCGTTGTCTGCAAATATTTTCGTATTTTTAACTCTTCCCAAATTAGAAATTCCCTTTGTTAGTATTTGTATTTATTCCGTATTTATAAACACTTTCTCTCAAAGCAAACTGGTTTTTACTCTTAAAAACTGGAGTACGTTAGATTTTGTTGTGTTTTTACCCTTCCCATGAGACCTCCGCTGACTCCACTTCCGCCATCGAATCTTTCCTTGATCCTGCTCACGATTCTTTCGAAGGCTTCCTTCAGTTTGTCGATAATTGGACCTTGCTGCACGCTGCATGAAAGATATATTTTCAGATTCAGTTTTTTAAAAAATATTAAATAATTACTCAATTAACTTTTTCTCAATGCGATTCTTAACTTCTATGTATTTCATTTTCTTATTTTTTTATCGATTTTTAAAATCCATTCGTTACTTTTTTCAACTCAGAATTTCATGCCTTACCTGTTCTTGCCAAACTTGCTCCTCAGATCTTCGAAAATATTCCTGATTTTTTCGCTGATTTCGACTTTTAGGTTCTTCAACTTCTCGTAGATGTCTTCAGCCTGAAAAATTTAATAAATCTTTAATTGCATATAAAAATGGATCCTTACTGAGTTTCTGCAGTCAACATACTGCATGCCTTCATCTTTCCAGAATAAAATTGTAGTGATTTACTAGCTTATAGAAATACAGTCAAACCCCGTTATAACGAACTCTCAACTGACCGATCCAGATGTTCGCTATAAACAAGGGTTCACTATATCATCTATCCAGGATCAAATTTTAATGGCTTACAACATCATTGAAATAATGTCAAACCCCGTTATAACGACCCCTGAACTGACCGATCCAGATGTTCGCTATAAACGAGGGTTCACTATATCATCTATCCAGGATCAAAATGTAATGATTTACTAGATTATTGAAATACAGTCAAACCCCGTTATAACGAACCCTCAACTGACCGATCAATATGTTTGTTTTAACCGAGGATTCACTATAGAACCAGAAAATCTGTATCTACCGCCATGCCGTAGTATCCGGGTCGTCTGAATGACAGCCGCTGCAATAGCTCTAATACTGAGGCCGGAGTCCTATTCGCCATCATCGGCCACGGCCCGACCATTCCGAAGGAGGTACGTATTATCACTGGAGGAATGATCCAGAGCACCCCCATTACTTTTCAAATATTGGCAACTCAAGGTTTCCTATAATCTTTAAATACATTTCTGTGTTGAAAAAACTAATTACACTAAATTTCAACTAGCAATGGGCTATAATAAATTAATATAAATGTTTGTTCTTAAGAAATTAAACTGTGAAATTACTTGTACTTATATTTATTTCTAAAAAGTAAGTAGTGATTTTTCATTATAAAGAGCTGAAACTAATTTTTAAAACTGGAAATTTTTGTTCACTATATCCTAATTCCCTGCATTCGAAGACCGTTAAAATACGTCAGTGGCAATGGAGCTCAGCTGGGACCATTTGGAAAGTTCTTTACATCTGAGAGATCGCTATATCCTGGGTTCACCATATCAGGGTTTGACTATATTTTAATTTCAGTAACACATACTTTCGGACTAAATAAAACGATTTTTTCTCCGAGCTTAATGTGTTCTGTTGTATTTCGATATGATTCTAGAACATTAAATACAGAATATTGAAAAAAGTTTATTCTTCAATACTTCTAATAATGGCAGACAGATTACAGCTTACAGACACAAATTTCGATATGATGGATGAGACTTAATTAAGGATTAAACTCTTCTAAGATGTGTGAAATTCTCAGAGGAATATGCACAACTTAGTAGACAATTTTGTAACCAAAATTAAAAAACAACAAAAGTTAAAAATTACCGAATGATAACCTGTAATTTGCTTCTGATAATTTCGATTTATTACGACGGCATTAACTTCCAAGACAGCCAAGAAAAGCTTAAAATATTTTCTACCATTTGGGAAATTTTCTGTTATTGAATATTATTTGTTATTATTGGATGTATTGGTACCAGCTTTTCTTTATTTCATTGGTTAGAATATTTTCTATATTCTTGCAGGGGTGACGCCTTTTATTAAGGTGTAGTTTAGTTTTATTAACGCCCCGTTTTGCAGCAACGCGAGGGCTATCTGGGTACGAACATCGTAAGCCTGAACCGTGGTCAGATGACGAGGGTGACACCTGAGTTGATACCTCCCTCTCCAGACTTCCACACCACACCAGCAGGAGGACCTTTGTCCCATGACAGATGTAATTTGCAACAGGCTCACAAACGCGGCAGATCTTTAGTGGAATCGGGATTCGGAAATGAAGTCCTCAGGCTCCAAAACCGAGACCCTACCAATAGACCACGGCGAGTCCTACCTTTTATAAGGGAATATACGAGAAATTCTAGAGAAAGCCAGTCCGTTCGTTTCATAAGATATGAAGCGCTTAACACTTTCGCGTTCATTGGTTTCGCTGTGAAACCATACAATGAGCATTTTTTTACTACGCATGGGCGAAACGCTGCGTAATTTTTCTTTTACAACTTAAAAGCCAGTTCTATAGGACAAGAATGGAATCCCTGTTTGTTTAATTCGATTATCTCTCAGTTTAACTTAGTTTTTTGCTTTCTTTGAATGATTTTGATTTCCATTATATTAGACAACTTATATAAAAATTCCAGTTCAATACCGTTAGTATTCACAAAAATATCGGCATGCATTTCAAGAGCTAAATTGCTTTTGATCTGTAAGAGAAACAAAATGATGAGGGTTTTTGCACAAATTGATACTTTTTTAAAATTGGATCTTCAAAAGTAATATTGAATTTTATGAAGGTTGAATGTCCTGAATATTCACCTACACTTATAAATTAAGTACATAATTTAAATTCCGTTTCCATGACAACTTATTCGGTGGAAAAATAGCCCGTTACCGTTCATTGGTTTCACGTGGAACCACAAATTTCTTGAAAATTCTAATTTTTTTCTCCCTTTACACATTTATGATCAGCTACATGTCTAATACTCATTTTTGAGATAAATTTAGTCATTTTCAAAAACGAAATATGAAGTGAACTTGGAAGGGTTAAAGCATGAAGACTTGCTGTCAAAGAAATTCTGTTCTTATTCTAAAGAGCTGCAGTACATTAAACTTAGTTGTTTTCTTACCCTCTTCATGAGATCGCTACTAACTCCACTTCCTCCATCGACTCTTTCTTTGATCTTGTTCACAAGATTTTCGAACGCTTCCTTCAATCTGTTGGTCACTGAGCCACTTTGTACACTGCATAAAAAATAAATTTTCTGAAGCAGTTAAAAAATGATGAACAATTACTCAATTTTTTTCGCAGTGTGATTCTTTAAGTATCTAAATTTTATTTTGTAATTTATTATCGATTTTTGAAATTCCGTTCATTATCTTTTCCAGATCAAAATTCCATGTCTTACCTGCTCCTGCCCATCTTGCTCTTCAGATCTTCGAAAATGCTTTTGATTTTATCACTCAACGGAAATTTCTTGCTTTTCAACTTGTCAAAGAGGTCTTGAGCCTGAAAAAAGTGAAACGAACCTTTAGATGGAAATAAAACGATAATCTTTCTAAAGATAATCTATCTAAATTTAGATAATCTTTCAATTTCGAACTCTCCGGTAGCTCATAGCAATATATTTTTATGGAAATAAATGTTAATTTATTTAAAATTTAATTTTAATTTTGTTAGAAGTTGACTTTTTGGTGGAAATTCCGCTAGAGAACAATCTTCTTCGCGTGTTTCTTTATTCAGAAATGCTTTGTATTTAAATATTCTGCTAAGAACTGCTTTATCTTATTCCACTACCTTTTCATTTTTACCTTTTTCATGAGTCCTCCATCGATTCCCCCTCCGCCGTCGAATCTTTCCTTCATCTTGTTCACAATTCTTTCGAACGATTCCTTCAATCTGTCCATCACTGGACCAAGTTGTTCACTGCATAAAAGATAGATTTTTAGAATCATTGAAATAAATAATGAATAATTCATCAATTAACTTTTTTTCGCGGAATGATTCTTGAAATTTCTACATTAACCCTCTGGCTACTAAGAGTTCTCAAAATCTGAGTACAGTTGTATATAGAGGTTTGCTTACTACTTACTAATTGATTTGTGAAATGGATTCTTCCACCCTGCTCCTCCTTTTCTCCTCACTACGGGTGGTGGGAGACATGAATGGCAGGCCTTTCATCTCTTATCTCTACCCCAAGCCCAACTGCCTTCTCCCCTCTTTCGGAACAGCAACCGGCCGAAATCCGCCCCACTAGTATTGAAGTCGCATGGCCGGTTACGGCCGGCTTAGGAGTCAGAGTGTTAAAAGTCCTTATCCCACATACATTAAGGTGCTCTTCTGTTTGTCTGATTTTTCCCTCCAATATGATTACATCTTCCACCTCTTCACTGTAAAATCTAATACTTTTATTTTAATAATGTTGCTAGTTTTACAAATAATGTCGGGAGACATTGACAATATACTTGCAAAAGGATTGATTATGAGATTATTATGAAATTCGTGTTAAAGATGATAGGGAAAATAAAATTTTAAAAATAATATGTTTTTAATATAACATAATTGATTTCATCTTTCATTTCTTTATACAAAGCATATATTTGCATTATTCAGAATTAACAATATTTTTTTAATTTGATTTTTTTTACCAAATAAATTTGGATATGTACGACAACGCATCTTTCTTTGGGATAATTAAACAAAGTTAAAAATTGGGAAATTCCATGTAGATTCTGGCCTATAATCATAAAGGTACCTTTCATATGAGAGCCTTTCGATTTTTGGTTGTTTTCAATATCATAAAGATCCTCTTTTCGGGACAAAGAGAATACAAATTTAAATTAATAATATAAATTAGTTTGGTGCATGGTACAGTACGAAAATGCTTCCCTTTTCAGTCCTAGATTTGACCCTGTTTAAAATTCCTATTATGGATGGCAACACGTAACTGTCAGTTTTCAAGAAGTATAATATCCGTATATTTTTCCCACTTTCTGTAACTTTATTCAGGCAAGAATTGCATGAAGGCAAAGAACTGGAAAGTTGCTTAAGTACTATAGTTTTATATTGAAAATTATTTTAAAAATTATTATTTCATGAAAAAACATTTGCAATTAAGAATAATTATTGGTGGAATTTTTCTTAAATGAAGAGCAACCTATAATATTCAGCAATTAAATAATTGCAAAAAATCGTAAATATTCTGAAATGGAAGTTTATAATTTAATTTCACATTCATTTGCATCGTAAAAATTCTGACGCTTTAAAACTAAGAAAGAAAGTACTACTACAAATAGACACTAGTAAAACTCTGAAAATTCTAATTTCTAAGAAATAAAACAAATGTTTTTTAAGTTATTAAAGTTATGATTTAGAATGGAAAGATTATTCAATCTCGTCTCTTTACAATAAATAAAAAGAAAATCAGTCATAGATTAATATTCTTTAAAAGCCTAGTTTATAATAATTTGCACAAAGAAAACATAACAGAGAATTAAAAATTTAAAACAGATTGCATAGTTTTATCTTCTTTTTCCTTTAAGCGAATATTTCTTTCAAAGCGTGAACTTATTCCATATTTTTGGAGTTTTCCTTCTATTGCAAATGTCACTAACTTGTTATTTCAAAATGCATTCCATTAATAGCATTATTGATAACAATTTACACTAAGCAACCATAACAAAATATTAAAAGTAAAAAAAAATTGCAAGTTTTTTGTTTTGTTTTCTTCTGCTTCAAGTAAATATTTCATACAAAGCATGAAATCATTCTATTTTTTGGAGTTGTTCTTGTTTTCCAAATTTCA
>BGPR01014485.1:16044-39096 GCA_013235015.1 Araneus ventricosus
CCAGACCCGAATCCCAGATTCGCTACTGCCAAATATATATATATATATATAAAATTTATTTGAAAACCTTCTGAAGAATTCTCTTTTCCAACTTATACCATATAAAGAATATGGTTACTTTAATATAACCGATGTGTATGATTGAATCTGAATGAAAAAGTAACAGTAAAACATCTTAACGTCTCTTCATTTCTTCGCGCTTTCTTTTTGAAATTTATAATATTTTTCCATTATTTTGAAAAAATTATTTTAACATGAGAATGCTTTTAAGTTGGCAATCTTTCCGTAATCTGCGTGATGCGTTACGCACAGAGTGCAACAGCTGATGCAATCAAGTCAGACAAAATCAAGCCTAAAATATGATGCTACGATGTTTCGGACTGGAGATTTCGAATTTCTTTCACACACACAAGCAATTTTTTTTCCTGATTTTATCCATCTCTTATCCCCTACTAGTTAAACCCATTTACTTAATAATAATGCATGGTAGATTTTTATGCATTACGAATTTTAGAGTGACGCTGCTAAGCAATAATTTATTGACTTCAGATTTAAGTCAGAATGAATCTGAATTTAAAAAGAAAATATTTTGCTTTCAAGTCGAAAATTCATCATCATATAATTTCACTGTGAGTGGATGTTTTATAAAATTGCAATAAATATTGTTCTTTAAGTATGACATTTGCACGAAAACTATTAGGATTTTAAAAAGTATTTTCAAAATGACATATTTTAGAACTTATTTTATTATCTTGGAATGGAAATTCTGCAAAAATATGAGTTTCTATCGAATCAACATATTCAATTTTCTTTTCATGTATTAATTAATTTGGGAGCAAAATTTAAGTCAACAAATTATTGAATTAGTATCATAGTTAAGATTAAGTAATTAAACAAAGCTAATAATCATTAAGAGCTAAATTACGAAACTGTTAACCTGAACCTGTTGAGATTTAGAACTGCCCATAGTCAAAATGATGTCAAGGATATTGAACTAAAGGTTAGGGGTGGGGCGTACAATTTTATAACATCTTTTTCATATAAGCTTACTATTGTTAGGGACCAACTGAACAAAAAGGTTTTTAAGAAGAAATTACTCGTCAGTTTTCCGCATTTGTATAAGTAGTGTTTTAAAATCAAGTTTAGTTTGGTTGTTTTAACGTCCCGTTTTGAAGCGACACGAGGGCTACTTGGGAACGGACATTATTTTGAACCGTGATCAGGTGACGAGGACGACATCTGAGCAGACATCCTACCCCCAAACTTCCACTCCACACCAGCGAAAGGATGTTTTGACCCTTGTTGTTGTGAACAAGACTCACATACACGGCGAATATTTAATGGAATTGGGTTTCGAATCTGTAGTCCTTCCTTCCTGCCGAGGCCTTAACACCAGGCCATCGCAATCCTTTTCGAATTCAAACTGCAATTCCTTCTTCAAGTTTCATGCATATATTATAACGAGGAAAAAGTGATATAATCCTTCCGCTTGCACAGAGATTGCTACCAGTACGCATGCGTATGGAGAATCGGATTAGAAAAATTAATTATGCAATTTGAACGCCTTTTTTTGAATCGATTGAAACGAAATTTGGGCACAGATCAATAATTAATGTTAGCAACCGTCATACCAATTTTTATTTATCTAAGCCAAAGGGTTTAGGAGATATATTTTTTACAAGTATGCGATTATACAGTCCGACAGACAGTCAACCCTTCGACGGATTTGGTCCAAAATTTGATACAGACCTACATTCATGATGATAAAACTGTGTACCAAATTTTATCCATCTAGCTATTCCAGTTTTTGAGTTATAGTGTTCACATGACCGCGGACATACAGACAGACAGACTTCCCGTAGACGGATTTTGTCCAAAATTTGATAGAAACCTACACATTATGTGTAAGATCACATACCAAATTTCATCCCTATATCTCTAATTTCGAGTTATCGTGTTCACAGACACACAGACAGACATAATTCCAAAATTGTGTTTTTCGGACTCAGGGAGGTCTAAAAAGTGGAGATTCGTCTAAATCTCGAGTTCGAATTTTTTGACGATTACAATACTTTCTCTTTGTATACTTCGTATACAAGAAAGTAAAAATGAGCTATCATTTAAAACTAAATTATTCTTCATACAAACGGCGATAAGCACTTGTAAAAGAGATAAAAATAAACTTTTCAAAACTGTTTTGTAATACTCGTTAACGTGAGCAACATAATTGCTTTTATATTTCATTTACTGAAACGCTTATCCTCAAAATCAATGAGATATCCTCCAAAAAAGAGAATAAAAACGCTTTTTAAATGTGTGCTCAGGGAGAGTTTCAAGGGCTTGCTATTCACAGATTAGAGATAACCTCAGAATTGAGGCTCCGTCGGGGAAAGGTTATTTAATTAAACTTAACCCAACGAAAGAAAACGTTCACCTCTAAGCATTTGAAACATATATTCAAGGCAAACTTAATTTCCAACAACGATTTCTGGTTACCTTGTAACATAAACCTTCATTATTTTTATGCTTTGAAAATATAATTTTTCTAGATCGAGGATTATTAAACTGTTGTTTATGGATTCCTGAAGTTTCCTCAATGCAAAATACAGTGAAGCATCGTTTTTACGATTCTCAAGAGACTGACATAAAACGACGTATAAATGAAAAGACGTATTATCGAGATAATAACAACTCGAATAATAATTGAAAGTTAATAAACACCTTAGATTATTACAATTTTAATGCTACTAATGCAAATTCGTTTAGAAGTAGTGATTATAAAATTTTTTAAGATGGTACTAATCAGTGGCGAATCCGGGGGGGGGGGGCGAGCGGGGGGCGGCCCCGAATTTTTTTCTTTTTTTAAAAAACAAAAAGGTGTTTTTTTAAAATCTCCCTTTAAAAAAAGTGAAAACATTTCTTCCTGGCTTTTGACAGGCTCGAAAATTTTCCCACTTTTGTAGTCATTCCACTCGTATTTGCTGCGTTGACACGGTCAAAAACATGGTTAGTTATTTCATTGTGTTTTTTGTTAAATTATCGAAAGTATTGTAGTGTTCTTTATGATTCTTATTGTCAGGTGAGTAAAGTCTGTAAAGTTAAAGTGGCTTACTTTTGGTTTACATAAGCCATAAGATTTGACATTCGACACGACGATTCAAAACTTTTTATACCTCACTTCCTCCAGATCCAAATCCTGGATTCGTCACTGGTACTAGTATATTACTACACAGATTGAAAACAATAATCAATAATTAAACATTAATAATAAAAGTGTGAAAAATCATACTTCCATTGCACATGTTGAGTACTAGTTATACATTTTTTTTATTATTTTATACGATTTAAGTGCATACAGGTAGGCGTTTAATTTAAACTTCTTAATTAAAAAATCTTTAAAAAATAGATGAGGAGAAATAATTAAGGAGGCAGAAAATGTGAGAATGCTAGAAAGTGGGACAGTGGCGCCTAACCGAAGATTTGAGTCGTCATTGTAATGGTTGCGAATGAATCGGGCCTGTAATGAAACGACATTTAAATGTTAAGAACGTAAAAGTGAGGAATATATAAACGGTACTTGAGTGTATTCCTCCTTTCTCTGGTATGTTTCGATGGCGTTGTTCTTACTGGTATTTTTGGCAGAAGGTAATGTTAATTTTATCTTCTTTTGTTTCTCTATTGGATTTGTTAAAAAAGACTTTCTGAACTTTTGAATGTTATTTAAGAAAGGTTTCTTCCTGCATTATTTCAATTATTGAATAAATTCAGGCCACAGAGGGAATATTATTTGACTATTAAGTCATTCCCTTGACAAAATGTATCCATTTTAGAATTCCGACCGCGAGTGGCACTTTGAAAAATTCGCCATTCGAGTTCTCTTCCATTTTTACCATTTTATTTGTTTAATCTAAATGTGTTACAATTTTTATTGAAGCACGATTTTTGTTGTTTGATTGTATCTTAATTGGTTAGTTGATTATAGACAATATTGTTAATGCAATCACTGGATGCTGCTGCGTTGCGCGCAAAAGGTATATTGTTATTACTATTGTTTACTTCTTCTGTATTTTCTTTTTTGTAATCAAATATCCTCCTTTAAAGAATTTGAAAGAAATCTTGTCAGTGGCGTAACGACAGTGGTAAATGTCAACTAGCTAGAATATTTTTTTCGACCCAGTCGTCACATTTGGTGTCCAAAAACAATGAAATAAATGTGAAAAATTTTGTCTTCGAGAAGTGAAGTAGAGAGGTGTGGACAAATTGGGTATAGGTGCCCCGTCCACCAGCTTTGAGGGGCGCCGCAAAGACAATGTTTTTGACGCAAAGACAACTTTATACTTTGAATGCCGGAAGTCGATGAATGAGACCTGAGAAGGGCGAAAAAGACATACAGTGGCCTCTCTATAATATGACCAGTAGTGGCTCGTCAGCTCAGAAACAAGCAGTGCTGCAAAAGTTATATAGACCTAAGTTGTAGTTAATTTTGGTATATAATGATGATATACTAAAAATTGATAGTTTTTGAGTCATACGCAAAAAACTGGAGGGAAATATTTTTCATGTTTTTTTGGCTATAACTAAAATTCCTATTTCGTAATTAGCACCCCATAAAACATAAAGGAGCAAAAAAATTACAACTCCTCCAGAATTTGATTAAAAAAACTACTTAATGACTGGACTACTGAGAAAAGGCGAAAAAAAAAAGATAAATGAAGTCGCGCCAATAGAGAGCAGTGGAAAACGCAGCTCAAGGACATATAATTTCAATGGGAGAAAGGGTTGCTCTTTTTCTCCCGAGTGAGCTCTCCGCGTTGCTCAATGTGAGAATTTAGGTGCTTAGGAGGGGCAAAACTCACTGCAGCTTTGGTATGTCTCTCTCTTAATTCTTGGTTGATTTTTCGTCTTCCTTTTACGTTTTTAATTACTTGCCATTTTCGTTGATCATTGAACTCCCGAAATGGAAAAGTAAGCCAATTAGAATAAAAACGAAAATACAATATTTTAAAATCATTTTAGTGAAGACTGCATCTCTAATGGACGAGCCGCCACTCAATTCAGGCCGCGGTGGGTAAGCTCGGCTACGGTGCCGGAGGGCTCCAGGTTCTAAACTCGATTCCGCTGAAGAGCCACCGTATATATGGAACTGGTGCACGTTAAATCATACGTAGAGGGCCACACATCCTCCCGCTGGTGTGGTGGGGAAGTTTGGAAAGGGGCTTGCCATCTCAAGTATCTTCCTCCCCACCTCACTGCGGTTCAAAATGACATGGTCCGTCCCTAAATAGCCCTCGTGTCGCTCGTTAGCGCAATAGCGCGACGTTAATGTAACTAAACTAAACTAAACTCCTCCCACCCTTCACTACTCCTCCCCCACACGGGGGAATTTTGTGCAGTTAATTCAAAAATCCCGCCACAGAAGGGCGAGTGGGGAATGTGAAAGGGAAAGCAAATCGCTGCATACTGATGTCATTAACCTTGGTGCGACGTAAAGAATAGGATGCTACACAGATTTTTAATTATATTTTGTAATATTTATTACAAATAATATAATTTTGTAACCTATGTTTATTGTACAAAATGTTTTATTTTGTGCAATAAACATAGGTTTTGATAATAAAGTGAGTTTTTAAAAATTAATCACAGTTAAGCCGGTATAGGCCTCTGGTCTGATATCTGCTGGATTACTGAGATAATCGAGCGGATTCAGATTATTAAGAGACTTCTGTACTATGCTCCTGGCACCACTTGCTATTGTTTTTGCAACGTCCCACAAGACTAGCGCCAATGGTATAGATACACTTTTTGCCCCTCCCCCCAGTGGCGTAACGCAGTCAAGAGGCTCCCGGGGCATAATATGATCAGCAACATTCATATACCTGCATTTTAAACTACAGTAATTCATAAACATACTTAATTACACATTTACAGTTAACAGTGGCGAATCCAGGATTTAGGACAGGGGGTGAGGTATAAAAAAATTTGTATCGTCATTGCGAACGTCAAACCTTATGTCTTATGTAAACTAAAACACTTTAACTTTACAGACTTTCCTCTCCTGACAATAAGAATCATAAAGAACACTACAATACTTTCGATAATTTAATAAAAAACACAATGAAATAACTAGCAAAAACGTGTTTTTGACCGCGTCAACGCTAGAAATACGAGTGAAACGACTACAAAAATTGGAAAATTTTCGAGCCTGCCAAAAGCGAGGAAGAAATGTCACTTTTTTAAAAAGGAAGATTAAGAAAAAACAGCTGTAGTGATTTTAAATAAAGTAAAGAATTCTGGTTTAGCTCTGGGGGTCTGCAGCCCCATAGCCCTCCCCTGGATTCGCCACTGACAGTTAAACACATGCTGCAATGCAAAATTTGTTATGAGAAGCAGAAATCTGGCGAATAAGTGACAAGTCCTTTGAACGAAGCAGTAAGGAGGTTTCTCTGCATAACCAATCAATCAATAAAAACTAAACTATACCGAAAGCCAAAATAAATCTTCTTTAATATTATTAAGTCCTTTATTTGAATTTTTTAAATAAGGATTGTGGGAGCAGGGGAGAAACCAGGGCCTTAAGAACATTAATAAAACTTGCACTTGCACATTGTTTTGGACCAGTCGCTTGAACAAAGAACTACGGAGGTTGAAGTGCACGAAAATCGAAATATGGAATTTTACAGTTAGCAATAAAAATGAAACTATATTGAAAGCAAAAAGAAATCTTCTTTAATGTTTTTAAGTCCTTTAATTTACTTGAATTTTGTTAACGAAGGATTGGGGGGAGGAAACACAGGGCTTTAAGAACAGTAATAAAACCGGCCCTAGCACACTGTTTTGGGCCAGTTGCTTCAACGAAGAACTGTTCAGCAACGGATTCCGAGACTACCACTTTTGGACGATTTTAAACCGGAAATGGGTGTCAGGCAATGAGTCATATGAGCGTATTTCCGGAGTTCTTTGTTAGATCACGCTCAGTAAAATGTAAACATCACCCTTTCATTCTGCACTTTCCCCCTATTTTGATGAAAATAACCCGGGGCATGCGCAAAAGCGTGGAGGGTTTCCGAATTCGTTGCTAAACAATACTAAGAAGGTTTAACTGCTCGAAAATCCAAGCAGAAAACCTTATGGTTAGCCATAAAAACGAAACTACACCGAAAACGAAGAGAATTGTTCTCTAAAATTCGTTGCGTATTGGTGAAGCGAAATGAAGAAGATAAGAGTTGTACCGATGTGATGTGTTGTAGGGAAGTATGACTTCACCATGTGTCTTTTCAGAATTTTATTCTCACATGAAGACACATAACAAACGGGACATCACACATTACAAGACATTTAACACATATCACTTAATATAAACCGAGCGAAACATTGTTAGAGAAAACTTCAAACATAGCAGGGCGCCATGTTGCTTCCATCACCCAGCGTCTCTTCTTCGTTCTCTCTCGTCCGCCAGGGGGCGGGGAGGTTAGTCTGCATAGATTTTGGAGTACAGGTGCGGATGTTGCAGAGTGTAGCATATTGATGAAGTGAAGTGAAGGGACTATGATTCGATTGGGAACTTAGATCCGATACTGAGAATATAAAGTGTCATGTTGTGTGTTTTTGTGTGCATGTCGCACACCTAATAAAGATGTTTATGTTGAATTTTTCACGACTCTTCATTTCCACAGACTCGTCCTAGAATTTGCTGATCGCGGTTTAAATACGTTTATAAAAAATTATTCTCAAGTCCTTTAACTTATTCAAATTTTTTAAACAAAGGACTGGAAGGGCCTCAACAACAGTAATAACATACGTGCGCCCTCTCTTGACCTGCTGGAAAATTGCAGACAAATCCTCCTCTAATTTACATTCGCCTCTGTTTTCCGAGAAGTATGTCAAGGGGAACGGAGCCCGACAGTTTGCATAATATACATTACGACAGCCCGACAATTCGAACCTATTTAAAAACCCGCCGTCCTTCTTCATTAACCCTAAATAACGGTTTATTCCGAGATGTGGGTTATTTACATAATTTTCGGGAGAGTCGTCGTGACATTTCGGTTTTAGGCTGAACCGTTAATTTTCATGGTTTTTCTTGTTCTCGATAGTAATTCAACTCACTTAGAACAAAGAAGCGTATATTTCCGAGGTAAATCGAGCATATAAAGCTGTCAGACAAATTTTTTTTTCTTGGCCGTGGAATGGAAGTTTTGTCAACACCTAATTAGTTAAATTCTAAATTGATGAGTTTTTATAAATATTAATCAGGAAAACGAGGAACTTTATTTCAGAATCTTTGTTTGAAGGTCAGTTGTAATTTTAAACTCTTCGTGCGTTGTTTTAAGCACGTGTATATATATAAAAGGCAAATACCATGACCCATGATTCACTCATAACGAAATCTTCCAAACCATGTGGCCTAGAAACTTCAAATTTGGCTGGTGGTTGCTTTTTGGGTAGTAAGTGCTCACTAAGAAAGGATTTTTCGAAATTTTAATTAGAATTTTAATTAATTAAAAATTACTTTAAATGTTGAAGTTTTTCCGTAATAACTTCGGAGCATATTGTCGCACAAAAATAGTTTTAATATCATCTTAAAGTTTAAAAAATTAGCTTTTCAAAGACACCAATTTTATTTCCATGCGACGTTCTGTTTAATTTTAATTAATTTTTTAAAATGTTTCGAAACAGCTGGACAGAGCAACACCGTTGCTCACGGTTCCTCAAGGTCACAGTTCTATTTATAGCACTGAAAAGGGAGGGGAGGGTTTGTGACGTGTTACGATCTGGAGAGAAATTCTGCCCATTCATACCAGTGGTGACAAGGGGGGGCCCGGGCCCCCCCCCCCCTATTTTTTTTAGGGAAAGATTAAATTTTTATTTCATTTTAGCTACCGGAAACTAGGAATTACAAAAAAACAATAGTGTTCGGGAAAACTAACAAATTTTTTAATTAAATTTTAAAATTTTATTCTCTACCCGCTATACTCTCGGGTCTTTTAGATGTCAAATTTTTTGCTGTCTCACTTTTTCCACCTGATCTGGCACCCACTGGTTCACACGGGTCGTCCAGTATGTTCGGCTTTCGCGACCATATTCAGCGTTAATCATTCTACCGATGAGTGATACATGAATTGAGTGAGTTATTTGAAACGCAGGTTTTAAGTTTCGTTAGCTGGGATTCATCATATAGAATTGTATCGCTGGCATTTTTATATTACTCCTTAATATATTTTACTATCTGCGAAATACAATAAAATATTCACTTTTTTTATCTATCTTTCTTGGGTTCTCGCGAGTGAAACCTCCGACGGGGAATCCTATAAGTTAATATAAAATACAAAAATAAAAACTAATTTAAACTGGCGAACCAGCTGGTCGCCAAAGGCGGCTAGTGCTTTATAAAATGGTAGCGCGAATTCCACTTGATGAACAAAGTTTAAAAAATTTATTCTGTTAAGATTCAGTGCTTAAAATCCGTTATAGTAGTAAACATATTTTTACTTTATTGTACACTAAGTACACAAAGCGAAGGCACTTTTGAAAAAATTGAAAAGCTCGACCTCGTAGTTTTGATGGATCTCCACGTTTTAAAACTGCCCGAGTTCTTTAAAAAAAAAATTGGGAATTATGCTGATAATTCAAAAAGATTAAGAAATAAAATTAGGTTTTTGATCTTTACACCAAAATTGTAAAACTGTATTAAATTTGGGACGCACGTAGGCACGCAGTAAGCTAGGTGAATGTTTAGTTTAGTTTAGTTATATTAACGTCCCGTGTTGAAGCAACACGAGGGCTATTTTGGGACGGACCTCGTAGTTTTGAACCGCGGTCAGATGACGAGGATAACACATGAGCTGGCACCTCCTCTCCAAACTATGCTCCCCATTGCACTATGCTACATCATGCATATTTACTTTATCATTGTTAGAATAGAGTATTCGCACATTACATCACTAAGTTTCAGAAACCTGACGCCTTTTTAAATAGTGCTGATTGGTTGTCGTATTAATGTTTTCTATTCGCTGTTCCACTGTATCGTTACGAATCCCCATTGGCTGATTTTCTATCTTTTCAATCCTCTTGAAAATCTATATATGTAAGTGACTTTCATTTTATCTTCACTGTGATTCTGCTTTTCATGTATGATAGACCATGCTGTAAATAAAACCTGCTTTATTCGATCCAAAGGTCTCTGAATCTTTTAGCACAGGCATTTTCCACAAAATGAAGTGGTCATAAATCTAACAATCATGGTATATGAAGATTCCTGCCATACAACTTCAAGGTCAGTGGTTTAAGAATGTAGCCAATAACCAACTTTCACGGGAACAGATTAAATTAATAATCAAACATATTCATGAATATGGATTTTGTTTAAACCAGATACATAGTATCATCAACTAAATGTTCCGGACCCAACAACTAATCGTTTTAGTGTGTTTTGAATAAGACTGATTTAGTGAACATCTCGAACAGATAGAACTGTTTGAACTGCTTTTTATGTTATATATTATTCATTTTTTTATTGATGTTTCTCACTTTTAATTCTGTACATTTCTGTAAATTGTAAATTGATCGGTAAATTTTGTTTTTCAATAAACTGGTTCGGGCGTTTGGTTGTGGGGGGCCGTCGGCTCTGGTGTTCCTGCTTTATCCATCTTGTACCCATTTAACACCGATGAGGTGACTCTAGTAGTCATAGGTATCGGGGGTTCAAGGTGGCGTTAGGTCAGACGAGATGGTGTTCGTGCTTTGTCCATCTTGTGCCCATTTAAAACCGATGAGGTGACTATAGTAGTCATAGGTATCAGGGGTTCAAGGTGGCGGTAGGTCAGATGGCGAGGACGACCCCTGAGCTGGCACACCCCCTCTACAAACTTCCGCACCACACCAACGGGACGACGTTTGGCACCTAACGTACGATTTAACGTGCAACAGGCCCACATACAGTCAGTGGAATGGGGTTTCGAGATCAGATCTTCTGTGGAATCGGGTTTCGAGCTTGGTACCCTACGGCACCGAAGCCTAAACCTTACAACTAGGCCACCTAGCCGATACCAAAGCTAGGTGAATGAAATTTAGCATAAGATGTTATGACCGAAATTCCATCTGTTACAAATTTTGAGCAAAATATTTCTGACTATTCTAGAGTTTTCTGACTATCTAGTATGCTGTCTTTCTGACTATTCATTAATGAGGAAGGAAGCACAATAACTCGAGAAAGGAAAGAAGAGAGTGAAAATTAGTGTGTAGTCTTGAAGAAACATGGTTCATACTTTTTCACTTGGCTTTCCCAGTTTTTTAGCTGCTGATGTCAACATCACGCGACTGTTCTTTCCGCATTCGTCGTATTTTATTTGAACAATAAGTCACTTCATTCCGTCAAGGAAAAGGCACAGAATCAATCTAAATTTATCATAAGGAGTAAACATCAAGAATTATCATCACTATACTCACCGAACACTCGAGAAGCATCAACTTAATGAATATATTGTTTACTTTCAGCACGAATTCTTTCCCATGCCTGTCATGTGTATTATTTCCTTTGCCTATAGATTCGTGGAAAATATTTGCATTAGTTGCCATTTTTATTGCGCAGTTTAACACTTAAATGATGACACTCGGATTCAGCAGCTAATATTCGAAACTGTAGAAAAAAGCTCAGGGACAGATTTTCCATAGGACCAACCTAGGCCATGGCCTAGGGCGCATCCGTTAAGCCGGCCATTCACTTGAAGTATAGCCATGCCATTTGTCCTTTAAGCCCGGTTTTTTTCCCCACCCATTTTAATCGAACAATACAGACACGCCATTCACTTGTATTTAAAAGGACGCTAACTCGGAACGAAGGCAGGGGGAGCGATCTTCTTTCCCTCTCTACAGCTGCTTGTCAATCGCTCTTCGATTTTTCCTTGTCAGCAGATTTTAACTTATGCTACCCTCGAAGCGAGGCTTCAATCTACGCGAGGCATTGTTCTTTTCGCTAGCATCTTTCAGGATCCCTCTGATTTTTCGTTCCGATTTCAGTCCAGACGGAATTACAACCATAGCAAGCCGTTTGGCTCATTTCCATAGATTTTTATCGCTTTCTCCTCCTCGCGTTCCAAAATATACAGTTTGTCTGTGAAGTGAATGACCGGCTTTAGGGGGGATGCATATGCGGAAGAACTAACTGCCAAATATTTACAAATTTTTCTGTAGTATTTTGAAAAGGCCATATAAATTTTTTTTGAAATTTACATTCATTATATTCAATATAATATTGAGCGATACATTTTTTTTTCCGCGGACCCTTGCATTGGAACAGATTTGGTAAGATCTAACTACTTCAATGACCCTTCCTTCAAGCCTATTTACGGACAAAATACACGAACGAAGAAATTCTAGTAGATATTTCAGAAAGTTTTAAGAAATTCGATGGAGTATTTTTGTAGGTGTTAATGTTATGTTATTTCATAAGTACAGTAGAGTCTCAATAATTCGAGTCTCGATTGTTCGCGTTTTCCATAAATCCGAGCTAGTGAAAAAATCAGTTTAGCTCCCAAATAATGACCAACACGTGAAAGAATTACTGCATCTGGTTTTTATTGTTGTTCGACGGGTCATATGTCCACTGCGCACCCCGAAGCCACTTGCGAAAATGCCCCCTTCCAAAGAAAAGGTGATATATAAGATCGATATAGAGGAGCAATGTGTTTCAAGAAAAAACAATTGACAATTATTTTAAGATATAATTAACCTGTTGCTATCAGCAGTAATGTAATAATATGCAAGTACATTTTTCATTTAAATATACTACATTGAAATTTAAAAATTGTTTTATTTCCATTTATTTATTTATTAAATTTTATGATTTCGATAATTCGAGTTTTCGATAGTTCGACGTAGGCCCGGTCCCGTCCACCTCGAATTATCGAGACTCTACTGTAGTGTGATTTTGAATAAGAAAGTTAATGCGTTTTGTTTTTAAATTTATAAAGATTGTATTAAGTGCCTATATATTTCAAAAATAAACTACAGTAAACTCTCGCTACAACGATAAATCCCTCTACAACAATAAAATTTTGTGGTCCCTGTGAATTTGCATAGAGCATAATGTTAATCTCCCCTCAATATAACGATATTCTGTACAGCAATAAACCCCTGCACAACAATGTTTTTTTTTTTAAATCTCAACACCATTTTCTTCTTCTGTAACAATATTTCTGTTTCCAAATATGATGTTGATACAGATCCATCGCAATCTTTATTGACATCCCAGGAAGCTCTTCAATCAGTTCAGTCTCTGCGGGCATTTTTTTTTTTCAAGCCTTTCATCCACAAATGATGATCATTTTCGTGCATTAGATTCTATGCAAACTTTGTTAGTCGACCTAACAGTTAAAAAATAAACAAGCAAACGAAAATATTGGATTTTTTCGATAAATAAGTTTCTTAGGTATGTGAAATATTTTATTGTACAGCTGAATTTTCAAATTTTTGCATGCTTTAACAATCATCAACACTCTGGTGATGCTTTTATTACAAAATGTATATTGTTGTATTGTGTCCACATTAAAACAACCAAAATTTAAGTTTTTTATAACGTAATTATATCGCCCCTCGGTATAACAATACATCCCTCTATAGCAATATCTTTATTTGGTCCCCAAAGTATTGTTGTAACGAAGTATTACTGTATTGTATATTAAACTGAAAATTATAAACTTTTTTGAGAGCGAAGGGGCGCAGAATATGCTTAGGCATAGAAATGCGTACATACGGCCCTGTGTATAGTGCAAATAAGCGCAATGCATTAGTACAATGGAGGTTCAGAATAAAGTTTCCCAATATCTGAACTAAAGTTCTGAAATTTTCACTATAGTTTTATTATACGTATCACTCTTATTTTGTAAAAAAAAATTCAGCGAATTCCATTGGTAACTTTTTAAAGCGTTTTCGAAAGAAGTGAATAAAATGAAATAAAAAAATCGTGACATTCGAATTGCTCCGTACACATTAAAGTATAACATAAAACCATTTTAACTAGATTTAGTTACAATTTTTGCTTCAAATCTAGAATTATTTGACGCTTCTTTAAAAATTTTGAAAAATCATTGCAATAGTAATCCACGAGTCCATCAACAGAAAAGAATAATATTCATAAACGATTTATTTACGCATCATTCTATGAATATACTAAGCCTAAACATTAAAAAAAAAAAGCTTCAGAACTTTTTTCCTTTGAAATGAAAGGAGAATAAGATGCTCATGGAGAATTTTTAAATGTGAAAGCGTCATGAAACTTCATTTTCAGAAACTGCTAATATATATACATATAAGATCAGGCTTTAAAAAGGTGAAATGCAGTCCATTTTGATCATGGAAGAGACAATATTTGCTTAAATCTTCTTTTATTCAGGCATTACGTTATTTCTTCATAGGTAAATGATTCAATTTTTACGTAGCTCCATGACCAGATTTCAGAAGTTTACGCCCGAGCGGCGCGTTGTTGTTGAAAGCTTACATACTGGCGTGAAAAAAGGGCAGAAATGAATGCGCAGAACGCTTACGTACCCAAAAGAGGGAATTTCCCCTTTAGAACTCGTGACTTGAAAAGAGAGTTGTAGTGCGTTTATTATGATGAAAGTAGAAGTATTTAAAATGAGGTGTCGTTAAGATTATTTAGGAAAGTTAAAAAATTAAAATATCACATATATATAAATATTTTAATAAAATCGTCAAAAAGCTCGACCTCGAGATTTTGAGAGATTTTCACGTATATAGACCAATCTGAGTCCGAGAAAAACACACAGATCTAAAATTTTTGTTACAGATCTTTTGACCGAATTTTGGAAAAAAGATGGAAAAAAAAGAATTTTACTTCACTAGATCGTTGCGTTTTTGGAGAGATAGACAGGCATAATTTCGCAGGTTTTCTTTTTCACTAACAGAATTCTAAGATAACAAAATTTATCAACACCTGAAGATCGAATGTCTCGATGATTACAATAATATGGCTTTCTAAACTGAATATACTGTCTGTCCCCCACGAGAATTCTGCTCGCCAAGGTATCTCATTGACAGCGGTTGCTATAGAAACAGGTTATCGTAGGAAGAATCGAGTAGATAGAAGTTTACGAATGTTGTGCTTTTTTTTACCGCCGCAAACTGGCGCAAAGAATAATTAAGAAAAAAGACCCGACTTCCGTCGGATTCCTCCTATTCAAAATGGATATTCCCTAACATAACCAGTTGCTATAGCGACAGCCGTCAACGATACAACTTGGCGAACAGAATTCTCGTGGCGGACAGATAATATAGGGTTACATAACACTGACAGAGAATTTGAGGAAGTAAAAAAAAAATTAAGACGTCAGGATACAAAGAAGATACAATTTGTATTAATGCTTGATAATTCAAAATTATATTGATGAAAAACAGAATCAAAACAAAACTGCCAAAACTTTTAATTTGCAGTTTGAACTGAGACCTTGTATAAGGAGCCTCAACCACTTTCTCATCAACAATGGATGTAAACTGTGAATTTTCTCTCATTGGCGGATTGACGTCAGGTTTTTCGAAAACGTCAGATTTTCTCTATTACAACTAAATTTCCCTCTCACTGCATTCACTGGCTTAAATCCGGATATTTTGAATATCCGGACGCTAGTCCATACGTGAGCTTGAAATCCGGATGTATGTTAATCCTACGCATAAGGGAACCCTGGGCAAAACGGAATATTTAAGGTTTGGAGGGCTATAAAATGGTAAATAATACTCAGAAAAGTTTGAAAATGTAACTATATAAAATTTATTTATTTTGTCACACATAATGAATTTAAAAACTAATCTATGATCAGTACATAAATTGTTATTCATGATTTAGTAAACTTTGTCAAATGGTCCGTTTTGTCCCGGAGCTGGGTCAAAACGGGACCGATTTTATGTGCTCTTTGAAAATTCTTAAATATAAAGAAGGATTGTTTTCTTATGACTATTCAACATATTATAAGTTATGTCAAGTTTAAGAAATCTTAATAAAATTACTTCAGACATTATATCGGTAATTAATGAAATGAAACAAATGAAAAGTAAAGTTAAAGACAGAACTCGCAATGCATCTTCGTCAGCACTTTCTACTCCAACAATATGCAAATTAAACAAAGGAAAAGTAAAGTCAACGACAAAACTCACAATGCATCTTCCTCAGCACTTTCTACTCCAACAATATGCAAATTAAACAAAAGAAAAGTATAGTCCATGACAAAACTGACAATGCATCTTCCTTAGCACTTTGTACCCCAACAATATGCAAATTACACTGGGACAAAACGGAACGGGTGCCGTTATGCCCTAAGTGCAGAGGTTAACAAAGAAGTACTGTAATGCTAGGCTCGAAACTAAGGAACTACAATACAAGTACATGAATGAACAGTCCAAAGAGTAATACTAACGAAATAGTAGTGTTTATCCAACCATAATAATAACTTATTTGAATTAACTTAGGAAGAAAACTCGGTGACACTACAATATTACGTTCAAAAACGAGGAACTCTTCTAAACTATGCGTAGGAGACAACTCTCATGGACTTTGACAGCTCATTTATGTGCAATAGGGTGTGTTATTCCAGGAATTTCCACTAATTTGCGCAACAAACTCAGCGAAAAAATGAGTGGGTCTGTTTTGCCCCGGGTTCCCCTATATGGCAAAGTAAAAGTGAATAGCTATAAGTCATTATTATAAATAAAATTTTTCGATACATCTCTAAGAATCATTCTTTTTTTCAAAATTACCCAAATTTAATCGATTTTCTCTGAATCGGATCTAAATCTACTATTTAAATACCCTTTTATTTGCTTAGTAAGTACATTTCTATTCTTTACTGGGTTTCCGACCTATCTGATCTTAAAAAGCAATAACTGGGAGATGAGAACGCTATCAGTCGACCATCCGGGCTCCTTCGATTCGGGGTAAACAGGTCAGAATGGGCGTGTAGACCCCATGACCCCGTTAGAACAAAAACACATCCCTCATCATCTGATTCGAATGGGCTGTGTTTCCTTACAACGAGGGGGGGGGGGTGGACATGTGTTGCTACATTCGAAACGGGTGCTTCTTCATTTTTTCCTTTCTTTATTTCTTTTTCAGAGCAAAAAACGGAGTTGATGAACTGAAATTTTGGCAAGTTGTGTCGCGTACTAGCCAGAAAGTCGGCAAATAACAAGGATTAAGTAGCGAAAGGAGGTAAAAAAATTGAGGATGTATAAATAAATATCGTTTCAAAATGTTTATTTGAAGATGTCGTTACTCTGTTTGCAAGGTGATTTTTTTATGGCACCTTCTTTTTGACAGAGCCTGGTGCAACCTGTTTGAGAAATTATCCGAACTTTGTGGAGTCGGAAGTTTTTGCACTTAAACCCTTATTGTTGTATTCGGGACCGGATTTACACATTATTACGCCCAAGGTAAAAGTACTTGATTCTGCGCCACCCCCTTCCGCCAAAAACTTGTTTTAGAGTTTTCAGTTTATTGTATTGATAGCTACGAAATATAAAGATAAATAATGTCTTTTGTGTCTTGTGTCAAACTAACATTAACCCTTTGACTACGAACGGGACATATCCGTCCCACTCACATTTTAAAATTACTGCTTACACTTGTCAAACTAACATTAACCCTTTGACTACGAACGGGACATATCCGTCCCACTCACATCTTAAAATTACTCCAGGGCAAATATTGTTTTGAAACTCATTGTAATATGTCCCAGTAATAGAACAAGAACAATTATGCACATTTCGTCTTTAGTTGCCTAGATTGCACAGCCTTTTTTTCCCTCAAAAAACTATTGTTTACTGAAGACTTTTCTTCTGTGCTTGTATGTTCGATAATTTTGATCTATTGATAAGCAATACACTTTTTTCCAATAATATTGATGAAATATAGTAAATATATAAATAAGTTTTCGCAATAACTAATAGCAATCATGTTTCATGCATAAAAATGTGATGTTTTTTTATTATGGCACTATTATGTCCCAGCCTTTGGTTTAAAATCCGCTTGGAGGAAAAAAAAAAAAAAACTCCTCCAAACAATCAGTTTGGCTTATTTGGAGCATATTATTGTTATACCATAGAAAATTGGTTTAAAAAATGTAAATAAAATTCCGCCTAGAAAATTGGATTAAATTTAAAAATGAATGCCTTATGAAATAAAGTTGCATAAACAAGCCATAATGTGAGCACGTTTCAATTTATAACAAAAATTTACTGCCCTCGTATTATTTGACGAACACTCTGTTTTTCTGCTAAGAACTTTCAGGTATATTTGAGTAAATTATACTGTATATAAAAGTAGTAGTTACGATATATACGCACCTATCATTAATAAATATGTAGAGATCAAGAAATGTGAATGTAACAATTCACTCAGAATTACTGTTGTTGAGCAAAGTCTGGAAGTTTCCGTTTTCCGTGGTTTACGCTGAGTGGGTGAGAGTGACACAGCAAATGCTTTTTTGCCTATGACTGAGCAAGACAGCTGAAAATAATAAAGGAGAATGTGTGAGTGTGTGTGTGGGGGGGGGGGTGGGTCTGTGTGTTGGTCCTCTACAGAGTAGACCGATAGACCTGGAGCTACGAAATTTGGCACGAACATTCTTTGGAGGGTGGAAATGTGCACCTCTGAGCCGTTTTTTTGAATTTTTATTTAGAATTTTAATTAATTAAAAATTAAAAGAAATTTTGGCGTTTTACCTTAATAACTTCCGAAAATATTACAGCACAAAAACCATTTTTACGCCATCTGAGAGTGAAAAAATTGCCTTTTCAATGATATCAGTTAAGTTGCCGTACAATTTTTTTTCTACTTTTAAAAATCTTTTAAAAATATTTTTTGGATTAATTTACGATACTTTTGATTGTTCCAACGCATTTCAAACCGTTTTCATTGTTTAAACAAATATTTAATTGAGTGTTTATCTACCATTGTTGAAAGCTGAGAAAATATCTTACTGGATTTTACTTTCTTCTTTTATTTGATCAATTTTTCGGTGAAATCTCAAGAAAAGAAGGAAAGAAGTCCTCAAGATAGTATATAATGAAATAATCCAGTAAACTGAAAGATTATCGTTGCTATATTTTAATTCTTTTTATCAGTGTGTTTTAAGCCAACTAGCATGCTTCTGGACGTAAAATGTGCCGTGCCAATGCAATGTTGAAATCCACTGCGTATTTTACGTTAATGCAGACAAGTAATAGAAAAAGAGTGAAAGGCTATGAAATGAACACGGGTTAAATGTCTATAGCAATTTGTAGTTTAAAACTACTTTTTAAGGTTACCATGAATGTAAAATTATTTATAAGTGATTCAGTTGAAATTTTATTTCTGGCGATCAAGCTGGTCGCCGAAGGCGGTTAGTATATAACTATGTAATAATCTCACTTAATTTTATTTCAAATTCTAATATATATTTTAAAATCTTAATGTATTCCAAAATCACTTTTCTATAACTCCAGTTTCGTTCTTTTCCCGCGCTGGAGGTATATTAAATCTATCATTTTGGCATATTTATTACTAAAAGAATATTTAATCGCTTTCACGTGCCCACAGAAAATCATGACGGCGTCTCCTTGGCACCAGACTTTTTCCCTGAGACGCTTACGTAATTTATTAAAAATACTCAATATTCCCTTCACTTTGATCACGTGTCAATATGTTATTCCCTTATTTGAGAGAATACAGAGATTTTTCTGTTCACTTTTTCTTGTAACCTAAACGGAGATGCACGTATACCCACCACTCCTATATTTCACTTAAATAGTTTGATAATAAAATAAGAAGTAGTTATTTGCTCGGCATGTTTATTTTAATGTCTACAACCACGAAAATCATTATATATATATATATATATATATATATATATATATATATGTAATAATATATATATCTTCACTATATATATATATATATATATATATATGAAAGATCAGACTTTAAAGAAATTGAAAGGCGGTCCATTTTCATCATGGAAGAGACGATATTTGTTTGATCTTCTTTTATTAGAGGCATCAAGGCGTTATTTCTTCATAGGTAAGTATTTGAATTTGCGGCTCCTTGTGGGAATTTAGAAGTTTACGCTTGAGCGACACACGTTGTTGTTAGAAAGCACATGCCGGTGTGAAAAGGGCAGAAATGAATGCACAAGAACGCTTAAGTACCCAGAATAGGGAATTCCTTGAAACTCGCGATTTGCAAAAGAAAGTTGTAGTGCGTTAATTGAGTAGTAGAGTATTCCGGAAGTGAGGCGTCGTTAAGATTATTTAGGAAAGTTAAAAATTAAATATCACACATATAGCATATATGTAATAATCTCACTTAATTTTACTTTAAATTCTAATATTATATTTTAAAATCTTGAGTACTGTATTAATGTATTCCAAAGGTAGCTTTTCTTAACTCCAGTTTCGTTTTATTTCCTGGAGGATATTAAATCTCGCGTTTTTGGCATGTTTATTACTAAAGAATATTCTACTTATTGTCATGCTGCTTTCCTAAAACACTTGCGCAATTTCTAAAATAGCTATTATTCCCTTCGCTTTGATCCTGTCTGCTCTCTCAAATCCTACCTCGAAAATGCAGAGTTTTTCTGTTCGCTTTTGACTTGAAACTTAAACCAAGATGCATTTCCGTCACTCTCCCACAATAAGGAAAATTAGACTATATCGGCTTTACTGACTACAACCACGAATACCTTTCATATATAAAAACAGGATGATAGCGAAATTAAAAAAAAAAAAATTGTATCAGTGGCGAATCCAGGGGGGGGGGGGGGCTGTGGGGCTACAGCCCCCCCCCCAAAGGCTCTTAGGGGTATTCTTGATTTTATTTAACATCATTTACAACCTGTTTTCATATCTCTTTTAAAAAATAAATAAAATCGTTTTCAACATTACTTTCCGCAGAGCCGACTGAAACTCGGTTACCACCTGCTTTTTTGTGAATCCGTTCACTTGTACTTGTAACTGGCATGAGTCGAGACGTTTTATTTCGGATTAATTTTCATTGTAATTTTATTCGATTATCGAAGTGTATTGTTTTACAGGAGGTTCTTGTTAATCCAGTTAAGGTCTGTGAGTTAAAGGGGTTTGGTTTACTTTGGCCTTCGGATTTTTACCTTCATCCTGTCTAATTTATGACCTCAAGCCCCAGGCCGGATCCTGGATTCGCTGCTGGGGATGTATAATAAAGCCTTAGTATGATCAGTTTACTCCTTTTCTCCTCTCCTTTTTTTTTTTTTTTTTTTTTTTTTTTTTTTTTTTTTTTTTTTTTTTTTTTTTTTTTTTTTTTTTTTTTTTTTTTTTTTTTTTTTTTTTTTTTTTTTTTTTTTTTTTTTTTTTTTTTTGTCGTCATCGCTAGAGATGGCGGAATTTAAAATTTTTTTAGATCTCGTGGTGATAAACCGAAAGAATTACTTTCAATTTATTGAACACTTCTCTTTCTTTATGGGGCGGCAGTTGCGTGTCTATTTCTCATTTTGGTGCAAGTTGATAAGCCTATGTTTTTACATTATTTCTGGGCATTTTCTGTTACAGACTCAAGTGGGATCGTTGTCTCTATTTCTCTTCGACGATTCCATTTGCATGACAAAACAATTATCAGTGTTGATCAGAAACTAATGTGGGACCACGGAGAATTGACTGGTGTCACTAGTATTTACCAGGTGCTAATTACAACCATAGAATGAACTAAGATCCGAAATTTTGGATAATCAGACATCTTTTTTTTTTAATTTTCTGAAAAATTTGCACCGTAAGAAGGAAAAAATTACAATTTGGAATCAGAAACAAGCTAATAATTATTTCTACTTTTAAATAAACATTTGAATTGGTTTTAGGGGTGAATAATTCGGGTCTGGGGGGGGGGGGGGGGAGCTGAGATTATAAACTACAACAATCATATTGACAGTGTCTTCATGGCTTGGCAAAACACTTCTTTTTTACAGACTTTCTCACTGACAACCAATCATAAGCTGCTAATATGTGCGATATTTAATAAAAAACCAATGAAATAATAAACCAAAATATTTTCATTGCATCAACGCTATTTACAAAATGAAATGACTCGAAAAAAATAAGGAAAATTTTCGAAACCTATCCAACTTAAACTATCTTACGATTTATTATTTAATAAAATTAAGAAGAAACAGTTATGAATATTTACAAGGTATATCAAATTGTTCAGAGACATTGCATTTTTTTTTGAAAAATAACTTATATATATATATTTAATGTTATTTTTTAAACTGCATATCATTTTAAAACTATGAAAATGGCAAATAAGGCTTTCAAAATATTTAAAAAAAAGCAGAGAGTGAGAGAAAATGACTAAAATATTTGCCTTACATGACAATATAAGACAAAATATACACATAAATCCTTGTAGATTACATTTTATGACAGTTATCTGTGTTATGCTCTAAAATATTTCTTGGACTTCAAATAGTTTTGAGGGTATAGCTGAATACGAAGTTACTTTCCTAAACTAGTAATTTTTCATAAAAAATGCTTTTCGTTTATATTTAAGCAGTTAAAATAAAAACTTTATTTTCTTAGTTTTAGAGGGAACATCGAGGCATATTACCGAAACAATCTCAAGAAAGATATCAATACTTAGATAACTTTTGAGAAATCATTTGTTACGGTCGGCAGTTTTCTCAAAAACATCATTCTCAATTTAAAGTTTTCATGCAGCATAAAATAATGCTTACAGTTTCATTGAAACAGCTGTAACTCCATTTGTAATTCACGTAGAGTAAAAGTGGAGACAGTTTAGAAAACTGATTGAACAGGCTACAAAATTATCTCATTTTTTTTTTTTTAATAATTTCATCAGAAATGACGATTTTAAATCAGTCGGATACCTTAAGTAGAATCCAGGAATTTTGGTTTTGCTCTAAGGGGCACAGCAGCCCGATATTGCCCTGGATTTGCCACCGGGTTATATTCTTTTGACGCAAGGAACTAAACCTGCTTGACGATGCGAAGCGCAGCTCTAGCCAGCTCTTTTATTGCGCCTTCATG
>BGPR01014486.1:916-13698 GCA_013235015.1 Araneus ventricosus
TGAGTTACGTATTGGTTATCAATATCGGTCTTTTTTAGGTAGATTCCTACAGGAAGTCTACCATTGCAATGGTCTTAAATGACACGAATTTCGAAAATTTCTGCAGATCTTCACGATCATGACCTAGAACCCAAAAACCACCCTTCGTTAAAGTTTATATATATATATATATATATATATATATATATATATATATATATATATATATATATATATATATATATATAACGCTTCTTTCCCCATGTTATCTTGTGAACACGGGTAACTGAGTAATTGACTTAATTTTAACCAGCCTGGGATATGTTGTAAGGATAGTAAAAATCTCGTCGAGTTCAGATGGGCTATTCAGCCTAAAGGGGGGTGGAATATGGGGGGAATTTACTTATAAATCCTTTTGGTAATTGAAAATAGAAAGAATTCAAATTAGCGAATTATCGCCTTATCATAACAAACAATTTTTTGTATTTAATGTTTTCGATAGCTACAAATGCTTAAAAGTTATGAGCTGAAAAGTGATTTTCCCACCCTTCCCTGCTTACCCCCAACTTAAAGTACGTTTTAACCCATGCATGTTACCCGTTGTTGGAAAGTTCGTCATTTGCAGTCTCTTCCACCTTGGCCATTCTTGCAGCTCTAATCCTTATGTGAGAATAGAGGCGAAATGTTCTTTTCCGGGTATTAGTATTAGTAGAGACTCTCCATTTTATCATTCTCCCCATAGCTCTGTTGCGACTAAAGACAGAGAAAAAAAATCAATTAGCGGAATTACCTTATCATAACGAACAACTTTATTAAAAAGTTTTGTCAGCTAAAATTGCTAGAAGTTATGTTCAGTGCTATTCACCCCCCCCCCCCCAATTTATCATTTCCCATTACTCGCTAAGATTGAAGATAGAAAGAAACTTTCAATTGGGGAATTATCACTTTATTATAACAAAACTACTTTTATTTTGAAAGCTTTTTGACATAAAGAATTACGAAAGTTATGAGTCTCATCAGCCGTATTCACTCCACTTTTTTATACGGTAAAAATGTTGATATACCTGGCTTTCCTCCTATTAAAAATTACTAATTAAAATATTGCGGATGATTAAAATGCTTTCTATGTCTAATATTTCTTAATGTAAAACTACTGTTGTATGAAATTATAATACAATTTTTTTTTTCTTATCTGAAACGTTTTAATAAAATAGAATATCAATTGAAACAAAACGATTTTTTAAAACAGACGTTTTTCCATAAATTATTAGTTGTTATATAGCTACTTCAAATTTTATTAACAATTACTAAAGTAAAAGAAAGGTTTCAATGAATATGTTGGAAACAATTAAATTAACTAGATAATTATTCATCACGAAGAATGAAAATCAATCAATCATTAGTTGGTCCCGATATAAATTGTTAATCGTCTATTTTTAAGATTTTCTTTTCAGCATTCGTCCAGAATTTCTGTGAATGTATTCTGGCAACTATATATGTTGGCCTTAATTATGCTTGTTCTTCAACAATAAAGAATATTATTGGTGAATTCCGTATAAATTACTTTGAAAAAAATATTAAATGAGAGAAACAAATTGTATGGAAATGAAATTTTGTCGTAAAGTTTTATTGGCTTTTTATTGAAGGTGTGTACAGTTTTGTGAGATAATGTTTTCCAAAGATATCGCGGAAAAACACATGCTTAATTTTTAATTAACTGAAATTTTAAGTAACTTTGGGCTTTGAAAACTGGAAGGAGAACTTTCTTGTCTTAAATAAAAAAGTGTGCGAAGTCTGGTTGAAATCAAATCCAAGTGTTTAGGAGGAGATGTATACAAGATACAGACACACAACTTTATTTAAATTAACATAATTTTTTGCTATTACAAGATTAAGATTGTTGCATATACTATGAGCTCATAAAAAAAAGGTTTTAGTGAAGATATCACAATAAACTAAATATTTAAATTTATTTAAGTAAATAGCTAATTTTAATTCATCAAAAGTTAATTTTAATAGTTAATTTGATAATTAGTTAATTTCACAGATTACTTTAATTTGATATTTAACTAAGCATGGCTGCACCAAGATTCGTTTAATAAATTTAATATAAAATAGCCAAAAAAAAGATAGATATATAAGAGTTCACTTTGTATCCTTTTTACACATCGAAAAATATCTCATTAACTTTTAAAATTGTTTTGGGGTTTTCTGAACTGTCAATGGAGATTTAAATTTCCTGTCCAAACTGGCTGCATTGATATCCTATGCTTTAAAACAATTCTATTAAATTTGGAAACCCGCAATGTTTAATAATCTTTATTCTCTTTATGTGTTAAGAATTTAGCGACTATTATCTCGTAACCAGGGAGTTCTCTAAATGAGCCCATTTTAGTAGTGTTTAAGTGTTTCATGTCATGTGATTTTACCATATGACAAAGTATCGTTCGCACACTTATATGGTAAAATCCCAGATTAAGTAACCAATCTAGAGTCGCGTTCTTAATTCGTGTCATGTCAATTTCTTGCTACTGTTTCAGATAGGGCTGGCTTAATGTTATCTAGGAGATATTTGCACTGCTGAGTTGTTTATTTCTTTATGACCTACCTTGTTGAATAATTATGTGTTGAGATATAAAAAATTCACCAATTTACTGGACCGATAAATCCATCATAATCTTTTGGAATGAAAATGGAAGATAAAACCTGATATAGTAAAAAAATTAAATGCCATGAAAACAGAATCACAGCGTAAATATTGCAATGTGTGGTGAAACACAAAGCTATGCATTATTGCGTCTGTACTGATCAATATGTAATATTTCATGACTTTTGTAAACATTAGCGAAAAGAATCTACCTTGGCCCTGCTTGCCGAAAAGGGATTTTTTTCCTTGTGGTGAATTCCACTTGTTTTAATTGTTTCAGAATAAAAAAAGTGTTTTCAGATAGAATTTCAAATATTGACTATCTTAAAATTTGTAATGTTTTACGTATCAAAATTTAAACTTTGAAATAAAACAGGAAACCGTAGGACATAACTGAAATACCTTCTGTATAAAAAAATTAATAATGTGATTCGTGAAAAGAAACTCGGAATTGCTAAAAAATTTGAAAAGATCATTTGAAATTGAATTAAAATGTTTAAAATAATATATCTGAAATAAATATTGACCTCTTTTTTTCTTGTGGGGAATTGTTCTGTTTGTAGTGAAAGAGTATCCACGTGGTTGGAAGATAAACTGAAAACTTCTAAAATTCTTGAAAAAAGATAATTTGGAAATAGAATTAAAATACTTAAGATAGTAAACATTTGAAATAAATATAGGCCCTCTTTTTCTTGTGGGGAATTCGGCCTGTTTGTAGTGAAGTAAATGATTCAGTTTATCAATAATTCATGGATGCAAAAAGTAATATGGTTTCAGTGTAGCAATGGCGATTATTGTGAAAATAACCGATTTTCGATTATTCAGGTTTTTCAGCTCTGGTTTAACTTATAAGGTAACCGCTCAACATGCTAACCGGTTTTTTTTTTATTAAAAGAAAAACAAACGCTGTTTGTCGACAAATTTTTTTTATTAATCTTGTTTTTGAAGGAAATAAATCCATTGGTCAATATTTATTCAGAAACGTATAAAAACTCTTTTCAGTAATCCGCCAACCAACAGACGCCTCGAGGGAACGGTTGTCGCTGATTGCCGTGATGATGAAATTCAAAAGCTTCGTAACTTGGTGTAACTTTTAGTCTAATCGAACCTATAACCGATCCCTATTCGATCCGGGTTTACCCGGCTATTGATTTTTTAAAAAAATAACTGGTTGAGGTAACTGGGGGAAAACCGGCAGGTTTTTTTCCCACCTCTATTTCTACAGTGAAACCGAACATAAGCGGAATGTGCCTACAGATTTCTTTTGTCAAGAAACTGCTAATAAAGCTGAAATAATCATTCATAGATTAATAAATAGATATCATTTTCAGGGTACTGAAATAATTCACACTCTGAAAACAATAAGTTAGCTCTTTAAATAGCATTTTAAATCCATTAGAAAACAAATCAAATACATGGTGTTTTCTTCAGTAATTCAAACAGTTGGCTGAAATTTGGTAAATTTTTTATGCAGTTATACCTTTCTGTATTTAAAAGCAGAAGCTTAACAAGTTAGTCCTTTTTCATTAAAACAGTATTTATGCTTTAGAAAATTGTATCTATAAAACATCTTCCAAACATTTCTTTTGAAAACGCAATTTGTATATATCATCCTGTATACAAATTTAATATATTTATATAGGTTTATATTGATGTAAATACAAAAGAAATAGAGATGACAAATAGAAATTTCTCTTTTCTGTGCTTTAAAAAAAGAATTTTGCATTTAGCAAAACAATGTAAAAAACTATTTATTTAAAACGAAATACAAAACCATTATTTTTACTCAAAACATCAATATATGTTGTATAAAAATATACGAAATGTACAAAAATTCATGATTTTCATCTTTAAAAAATCTGTCTTTTTTGACATGCATCAAATTAATGTTTATAAGAGCTGAAAGCAGCTTCTTAGCAAATATCAGAATGTCATGCTTTCAAAAAATGAATGTAGAGATGGGCAATACATAACGCTAATGATTTGATTATAATGCATACAGTCTGATAATTTTCAAAATCCACCATTTCGAAAACTCTAGTCGCGGATCAAAATAGCGAAATAAATAAGGCCAAACCTTCTTAAAAAATAAGGCAAAAAATTGACAAATTGACTGAAAAACTTTCATTTTGAGTATTGAAAAAAAAGGCTATCCTCTTCCTGAAAGAGTCTCACCTGATAGGCATATAGTTCAATGTTCTATTATAAACTAAAAATTTAAGTGAAAGAAATTTTGAACATCTTGATTTCTATCCGGAGCTATTTTGCATTCGACAGCTAATATATATCATTTGAAATATGTAAAATTATCAAAATTTATTAAAAAACAATAGAATAATAACAAAATTGTTAGAAAAGTCTTTTAACGAAAAATAAAGTCAATTTAATAAATTTGGCCAAATGAAAATTTAAGGCATATAAAAAAAGGCCAAATTTTAGGCTTAAAAGGAAGTGGCAACCCTGAGTGGTAATTCGGTCTTGACGGAAGTTGTTAATCGTCTGTTTTAAACTTTTTCTTAGTGTTCTGAGAATTGCCTTATGTATTCGCAACAGAGTTTTCATCTGTGTCTTGTCAGATGATCTGATGCCACGTTAACTGCGACGATCTGAAAATAAATGTTGAAAGTAGAGAGTTATTTGTCAAACCCGGCTTCAATATGAGAAATTAAGAATAATGGTGGTATCAAACATCATCCAGAGCCTCAATTTTTCTCTCTATAGTGGTTGTTCACAAGTGTACCTGAGAATATCTAACTCATTTCGTTAAGCTGAGACTTCAAATATCAACGCCTTAAGTTGAATTCTAACATATTTGATGCAGCTTTCATCAAAAGTGGTTCTAGAGGTGTTTTTTACAATTTTATTATATTACACCGACTATACGAGAGTGAATTTCATTTTGTCTCATAACTTATTTTTCCCCTGTAAACGACATAAAGTTTTAATTCTTTTAAAGCTAAAAATTTTCACTCTAAAAACCAACTTGTAAAAGATATGTTCACTTTGATAAGAAACTCTTCTATTTGTTATTACTATTCATTAACTAAAATGAAGATTAAATTAGAAAATGATGAGCGCGGTGTAATCTGTATGATTTGAGAATTGAAAAGGAAGTTTATAAATGTAACCAAAGTATGAAACGAAATAATTAAAAAGTGTTATTAAACAGTCTTCCAAAAAATAAAAAACTTTCTTCATTATATGAGAATGAAAGAATGTTTTTGCGTGACAGTATCAATATCATTCCTGATACAAGCTCTGCTGACAATTACTAATTGATGGATTCTATTTTAAGAATCTCAAAAAATATAGAATTACTTTCATGTCACAATTAGAAAGTGACTGAAAAAAGAGCTTAGAACTTTTACTCTTGATGTAACCGCATTATATGCCCAGCTATTAAATATATAGTACAAGTGGTAGTTATGAATTAAGAAAAGCTGAAACAAGCATCTGGGTGATATATTTCTGAAACCCAAGGGAGGTGCTCCCTAAATTTTCCTTTGAAGTTTTCTAAACATTTGTCATTTTCCTTCCCTGTGCTATAAAAAAAGTTTGACCAACTTAACCTGCAGAGAATGAAGACTATCAATGTTTTATAGGTAGATTATAGTGATATAAATATTGGGGTGAAGAACTATATTCAATCAAAAGCATGATATGGCATTAAAACCCTCAAATTTTTTTATCAAACTTAGAACAAGAGTTCCAGCGTGCGGAGAAGAAAACAGGGAATAAGCTTTTGCTAAATAGCTTGCTGCAGAGATTACGCTGTCATACGCAAGTAAAACGAGACGCCCTAAATGTTTAGCTTTTCAAGCAAAATCTCTCCGCCGATATTTTGCAAACTGCTGGTTTTGAATATCCCTTCTTGCACTAGGCATTACGCATGCATGAGTGAATCAGAGCTATGTTATTTTAGACCGACAGACAGTCAGCCTGTAGACTGATTTGCCCTAAAATTTTATACTGACTACATATCTGACGATAAAACAGTACCAAATCTTTAATTCCATCTGAATATTCAAGTTTTGAGTTATAGAAGAAATTGCAGACTCTCGGACATAAGACAGTAGACTCCCTGTGATTTGATTTTGTCCAAATTGATAGAAACCCGTAAATTTGGTTTGTTAACACATACCAAATTTCATCCCTGTATCTCTTACGTTTTCGAGTTAAGTCTGTTCAAGACATAAACATAAATAATTCAAAATTGTGTTTTCGGAACTCAGGGAGGCTCAAAATACGGAGACTGTCAAAATCTCGGTTGAATTTTTTGACGATTACGATACTTTCTTTGTATAATTCTTCGTGATACGAGAAAGTGTAAAGAAGGAAATGGAGAGATCGAGTAGAGTAAATTGACACTAAAGTCCTTAGTTATGTCTCTTAAAATAAAAAATCCTTTCCATTCATTTGTGCGAATGAAGGAAATGCCTTTTGAAAAGCGCAAATCGATGTCATTCTGACAACAAACTCATGTTGATGACAACTCAAGGCAAAAGTTCTAAGCTCTTTTGCAAATACTTTACTAATTGGAACCTGGAAATAATTTCTAAAGAATCCATCAATTATCAGCATTTGTCCTAACATGAGTTTGCATCAGAAATGACATATCGATACTGTGCGCTAGCAAAAATATTCCCTTCATTACCATCACTATATAAAAGAAAGTTCTTTTTTTTGAAGACCTGTTACATAGTCTGACTCTAAATTATTCGATTTTTATACATATCCCTCTCCATTCTGTCCTCTCCCTTTTCCAGAATACCTGCGTCAGAGCTGTTTAACGTTATTTAACTGCACCACTGTTCGATCTTAATAGCTGGATGTAAGAGTGCTGTGCAGATCATGCAAAAGTTCTAAGTTTTTTCTATCACTTACCATGTCATAACCCATATTTGTGAATTCTTAAAAGAATCCATCAATAAATTACTAAGTAAGATCTACATTGCTCAACATATTGTATAATCTCGAACAGTAGGTAGTTATAAATTAAGACAGGCTCGAAACGCCTGACCTAGGGTGATGTTCTTCTGAAAAGAGGAGATGAAATGGAGAGAATAATAGAAGGAAATAGGACTCACCAATAATTAATTTATTTATTTAATTTAAAATGATATGACTGATTCTAAGATTGAAAACATGGAAATAATAAAACGCAAAGATATATATTTCTACGTATTATTTTATTTTGCTTTGATTTAAACATTAACATAATGGCTACAGTTGTCTTAAAACACGGATATAATTAAAAGTTTCTGGAAAATTTTTGAACAGTTATTGTTAATCTGTCTAATAATTTCAACGGTAAAGCATGGATGACATGGGTAATGGATTTCGGAATAATTTTTAACAATTAATGTTAATTGTCGTTAATAATTTGAACGGTAAAGCATGACATGGGTAATGGATTTCGGAATAATTTTTAACAATTAATGTTATTGTCGTTAATAATTTCAACGGTAAAGCATGGCATGGGTAAGTAATGTAGCAAAATATCATAGATTTTCAGAATCAAAACATGAAATTTATTTAAAGGTTTATATCAATGTATCAGTCTCAATGTTTTTTTCCCGTCACCGCTTGCCAGTGACTTATTACTTTTATTAATACCAACTATAGTAATATTTTCGATGTTAAGGATGAAACAAAGATAGTGCTTAAAATTGTTTCTTATTTATTTCTCGAAAAATATATGTTGTGCCGGAAAGGCGTTTTGCCGCGTTCTGGCTGCACAACACCCTGATATCGAATACGCTATAAGTCATCATTATCTAGAGTTGTTATCAGATTTGGGGAATGGCGCCTGAGCTTGTCCTCTACTACTAAACTTTCAACATCAACGTAAGAAGGCTCAACTCAAGGAGTCCAATACAACGTGCACCGGAACCATATGCATGTTCATTATGCGGGTGTCGTACTAGTGATCCTCCAGCCACTATCCTGCGCACTGACTTCTTCAGAAACCAGCGGGAGTGACTCCCTAAAACTTTCTCGCAAACGAATAACACGGTTAGAGAAGGGGGAAATACACCGCGCCCCGGAAAACGTACGATATTCCCTAAGGTGGGGAAAACGTGCGGTATTCCTTAAGGTGGGGAAAACACTCGCTCCAGCGTTCGCAGCTTTTTTTTTTTTTTTTGCGTTGAATGGAGAAAAAACCGAATCGATAATTTCATCGCCTTTTTTTAAACCGATTTAAACGAAAATTGGAGACAAATATACAATTAGGGTTTCAAGACTACATGCGAAATTTCATTTGTCTAACTAATTTTTTAAGAAGTTATAGCGTTCAAAAGTATGCGATTATACAGACCGATAGACGGTCAACCCTCGGACGGATTTGACCCAAAATTTGATACGGAGCTAAATTTCTGATGAAAAAAATGTGTACCAAATTTTATCCATCTAGCTATTTAAGTTTTTGAGTTATAGAGTTCACATGAACGAGGACAGACAGACAGGCAGACTTCCCTTAGGAGTATTTTCTCCAAAATTTGACAGAAACCTGCATATTATGTGTAAAGATCACGTACCAAATTTCATACCCTTAGCTCTAATAGTTTTCGGGTTATCGCGTTCACAGACACACATAATTCTAAAATTGCGTTTTTCGGTCTAAGGGAGGTCTAAAACGTGGAGATTCGTCGAAATCTCGATCTCGAATTTTTCGACGATTACAATACTTTCTCTTTGTATACTTCGTATACGAGAAAGTAAAAAAGCAGCTCATTTTTTAAGCCATTCATAAAGTGTGTTCATAGTTTCTGTAAAAAGAAAACAGCAAACATGTGCATTTCTCAGGTTCATTCATGTTTCCGCAAGAGAAATCCTTGACACTTACCTTCTCGACAACCACACACTTTTGAAGTTGTGAAAAAAGCAGCCTCGTGGCCATGCCAAGGTCCGAACGACTGGTGGAATTGTTTCGGAAACTCTGCTGTCATCCATCGTTTGGGCCAGCAATTATTGTACGTCTTCCCACGTCTTTCGTAACCTCATTAAGTGTTGTTTAAACGGTTTTTCGGTGCAAAAAAGGCTTTGGGTGATTTTTCAGTTGAACAGCCGGTTTGATGTCCCACCCATTCAAACCGCATCACCCCATTAACGAAATTTATTTCTGCATTTTAACAGAAATCATTACCATATATCAACCGATTTAATAAAATTGTAGAGTAAAAATAGGTTTGCATGAAATCTTGTCTGGTTTTGCCGCTTAAATTTTGAAATGGAAGAATTTTTTTCGTTGTATCGCAAATTAAAATCAAGTGCTTGGAGTTCCCTATGTGTTTTTTTATACTTTGGTTTAAGCAGCAACACAGAAGTGCGTGGCACTGGTACTCATGTACACAAATCAATTAGATGAAAACCATATATGTGATAAATTATTTTCAAACTAAACTCACTAGTTGAACAATTGGAGGATTCAGAATTAAAGTGAACTAAATTCATGAAATTTACTTCTACAACAAAAACAGATCTCAAAGTAAATCAGCTGCATTTAAAATAACAGTGGACAACTAATTGTTCTTGCTGCCAGGTGGATAAGAGAAACTAGGGATACTTGATCCTACGTTATTTTCTCAGTTTGTGAAATAATTTTTGTGTGCCATTTTAATTTGACCTTTGTTCATATGGTCTATTGGAGAGGGTTTTCATTCCAAGCTGAAAAGCCATCGTAATGGCGTGTAGGTAAATATGTTTTGGGGGTCCAAAAGTAAATTTTCCCTTTTTCATTCCTCAGTGGATAGGAAGTTTACTACTGAATATATGATGAATTAAAATATTTCTGAGTTTTAAGTAAACTACTAGCTTTAATTTGATATACTACGTTATGCAGAATCTTAACTCTAAGTGGTTTAATTCTTAGATTATTTGGAACAAATCAAGTTAGGGATACTTGACCCTAAAAAGTTAGGGATACTTGATACTATCAAAATCTATTGCAGTTCCGATGTCGTAGCCGACCGAAGCACATTTTGTGGTTGGGTTAAGTTTTCTGGTGAGTGGAATTTGTTGACAAAATGGCGACTCAAATATAGAGAATAATTACTTAAAAATTGTTTGCTACTAATTATTTACTGAATAAAATTTCTTTTTAATCTGATAATTTAAAATAATGCAAATAATTATTTTAGTAAGAATTTTAAAAATTGAAATTTAATCGATCTATTTTCTCCTCGCCTG
Organism: Araneus ventricosus; assembly: GCA_013235015.1. NCBI lineage: Eukaryota > Metazoa > Arthropoda > Arachnida > Araneae > Araneidae > Araneus > Araneus ventricosus. Next base: position 11,733 of record BGPR01014486.1, read on the forward strand.
AAAGAAAGTTTCATTTATTATTTGAATAAAATCTTTTGCTAGAACTATTTGTCATCTTTTGGTTTTGTTTAACGTTTCGCCATTTCTATTGAGTTTGTCTTTCTTTCTTGATTTGAATTTTCTCTTAAAATATATTTTTATTCTTTTGCTTTTAATTTTCTTTAAACATTAGAAGAATCGAGTAAGTCTATTAAGCTTATATATTTTTAGCTTTGTGCAACATTTTTTAGATCTCTTTTTTCATTTTGATGCTAATCTTTTTTTCTTATTTTCCAAAACCGACATTTCTTTACGCGCTAACGATGCGCTAGGTTCCCAGTTCCATTGCTGTTATTTTTATCATTTAATTAAATCAATATTTTAATTCTTTATTAAATTTCGAACTAATTCAATTTAATAACTAAATTTAATTTAATGACTAGACTAATTTATTTTGTTAACTAGATTTTATTAATAACAACTGCGTTTTATAGATTCCATATTATTTTTTTACTTGTTTCATTAACATTTTTCGATAATAAACATCTTTTGAATTCAGTAGTATTAATCTAATATCTGAATTTCACGTACATACAAATTATCAAAAGAATTTAAATACTATTTGCATGTAGGGTCAAGTATCCCTACCCATGGGGCCAAGTATTCCTAGCTTAAGGTCAAGTATCCCTAAGGTTAGAGAAACTTGACCCTAGGCGATTTCATGAAGTATATTTATTTTATGATTGAATGAGATATCAGTTTAGTATAAGTACAATTACCCTTCTTAAAAACAAATCTTTTTATGATGATAAAAATTCAAATATTCGAGAAATATAAGAAAAAGTAAAAGTAGGGTTAAGTATCCTTAGTTTCCCCTACTAAATGAACTATGGAATCTTTATTGCTCAGAAAATATAGCCTTCCTACATTACCATCATACACTATTTATTACTTTTATTCGTTTTTTTTTTCTTTTCATTTACCTTTTTATTATTTAGCTGATTTATCTTTTATTACGCAGCTGATATACTCGGTGTTACTCGGCATAAAAAGATTGTCACGCCTTTCCTTTTCCTAAAAACTTAATTGATTCAAGTTGATTTATTTTATTCACATAGCTTACAACTATTTCTCGGGGCTATTAAGCATTTTCTGTGAAAAGAATTACAAATTATTACTAAATAATTAGATATTCTAAAAAAAATTGAAACAAAAAATTTCCAATTGTTGCTAAATTTGATGAGAGCTATAACTGACTATGAAAATGATAGATATTCATTAAACTGTTACCTTTTGACTTAGGTTATTATTGCGAAAAAACGCTAGCTCGGTATAAGATGATTTCATTAAAATATTTCTGTTTGATCTCATTAAACCCGTTTATCTCAATTTGCTTCTTCCGAAATCGTGACTGCAACAAAATGCTGAAAGTCCGCTACATTTTATTCAAAACTACTTTTAAAAATAATTTTAATAAATTTCAATGGATGACTAAATTTGATTGAATGTCGAGAACAGCAATTCGGTGGCAAATAAATAAAATTATTTATAGATCTATACTTTTCCTTATAATTTAAATAAAAATATTTTGATTTTGATTTTCAGAAAAGTCACTGACCGACAAGACATGATGGAAAGTAATATGGGCATCGATACAGAATTGTTTAGTTTAGAAATAAAAAGTTTTCCTGATCGAAGCTGAGAGATATCGTGATAGGTCAAGGGAAAGAGGACCAATTCCTGTCGAATTTTTAGTAAAGGATTCGCCGAGAAAAATGATAAAGAAATTTGTTATATCATTCATTAAGTAATTTTTTATTGCTCATCAAGTGTCTTAATACTCCTGCGGAAGTAATTGAAAAACTTATCGGGATTTTTTCGTAAATCCCCAAAAGACGTATAAAACCTACCCTAGTAAGTCTTAAATCAGTAATTGGATATACCCAATATCGTCTATTTTGTTTTAAAATATATTTTTTACATACCA
>BGPR01014486.1:17980-29620 GCA_013235015.1 Araneus ventricosus
CAGCATCATAAAGTAAAAGGAAATTTGGAACTCAGTGTTTTAAATTAGATTAAGAAAATACTTGTTTTCATAAATTCATTTTATAGGAAATGGCATGTATTACACTGTAGTAAATTCTTTTAATCCTTTCTGTCATTAAAAAATTTCATACTTAAAATAATCATTGCTTGATTCCATCCAATATTTTTTAAACTTATATTATTTTTCAAATCAAACAAATCTGTTAATGGTATATGAATTATATCTTCAGCAGGGAAAGACACAAGCACAAATTCGAATACCCAGTGTATGAAATGTCATTATTCAGTATATAACTAGAAAATTAATTCAGTTGAATATTTCATCTATGTTAAAATTTGGCTATAAAATATCATATTGTAACTGATTTTTGATCTCTAATGTTTTATGCGCTGCGAACTAATATATTAGGCATGCAAGATAATTCAATATATCAAATATTCACTTAAAATATTATATTATTGGAAATTTAAAAGAATTTCATTATCACATGCATAAGAACATATCAAGGAGTTCTTTTGTCATTTCTCCTTTTTTAAACAATAATAATTTTTCTTCATTTCTTGATGAAGAAATATATAATGAAAATTCTGTTTTTTACTAAATTTAATTGCAAAGAGTCCCGATTCAGAATTTATCCATGCGTGGAAATTATTAATGTTCATCGTACAAATTTCATGGTTAACGATTTCCGACAAAAGTTATAACACTTATATTTGCTTATACATATATTTTCAATTGACAGAATTTTGTCATACATCTGATTTGAATAAATGCTTTCTTAACGTCTGAAAAAATTCTAACACCATTTTCTTATTCGTTCCTTATTATTGAAATTTTCATGAGAAAATGAATAGTTACATTGAAATTACCTGAATTTTTTTCTAATTTGTTCTATATAATTACTTCAAGCACTGAGCTATTAATTCTGTAACTTTTAGATATAATTCATACGCTAGAATGCAGACGGTCTGAAATCTTATTTTACTTTTATTTCTTCAATTTTCTGTCTCTCTTTTTTTCGAGAAAAAAAAATCAACTCTCAGTCTTGTTGTCATCTCATTCTTTGATTAATTATAAGAAAATTATTATATTTTCCCTTTAAATATGAAATTTTACCTAAAGAAAACGTTTTTAAATAACTTCTTGTTCGCTGAGTTCTTTTCTGTGATACTTAATTATTTCACACTTAAATGTATGAAAGATAAACCTAAAAAATGCACAGAGTATTTTCGCAAAATCTAACTAAATGAATGAAACTAAATGAGTGGAATTAGCAATATTTGCACATTATGAATATTTCGTTAGTAAGTTTTCATTAATTTGTAAAGTATTCCAAATGAAAAGTAAAACTGAAATTAATTTAGAATAAAACAAACCCCGCCATTTTTTGTATGCAGATGATTATTTAATTCAACAGTTTGCAAAGAAAAAAATGCATTTCTTAAACTAAACTTGAAACTTATTTCGGAAAAGTTTTGAGATTATTATTTTAATTCTTTAAAGTAATTATTGAATTATTAACTAAATGAGGGGAATTTGCAATATTTACACATTATGAATATTCCGTTAGTAGATTTTCATTAATTTGTAAAATATTCCAAATGAAAAGTAAAACTGAAATTAATTTAGAATAAAACAAACAAAAAAATACCCCATTTTTTGTATACAGATGATTATTTAATTCAACAGTTTGCAAAGAAAAACATGCATTGCTTAAACTAAAACTTGAAACTTATTTTGGAAAAGTTTTGAGATTATTATTTTTATTCTTTGAAGTAATTATTTATTAATATAAAATTAAACTGCAAACTTTATTTTATATTTTAAATAAAGCAAATGTTTTCTTCTATTGTAGCCAGAGTAAACTTATACAGAGTACCTAAATGCATTAAAGTACCGTTATTAATTAATTAAATTCTTATTTAAAGTTATTAAATGCAGTACTCAAAACCATCATGGAAAGAGACATCAGCCCATTAAACTGATTTATGAATGGATGAAAGTGAAAGCTGACTTTAAAATTTATGATGACAGGATTGTTTGAACATTCTTAATTAATTTATGCTATTCAATTTCATTTGACACATTTTCTTTATTGCAAGTATGCTACGGTTTATAAAAAGGTTCACATTTCACTTTAAATATTCCAGTTGTTTTTAATTGTACATTTTACTTTTTATAATTGTGCGAAAATTTTGGAAGAAATATATATATTTCAGAGATTGAAAGTGAATTTTCAAGCCATAAAACACAAATATTCTATGCATAAGTTGAGTGAGTTCTTTTCCATTGTTCTAAAAACTTATTTATTTAACCTAGTTACTAAGTTTTATTCTAAAATTTTTCTTATTGGAAATAGAATGATAAAAATGCCTCTACATCTGAGTATAATTCTTAAATTCACGTATTTTTCACAATCCATATTCGAAATTTATGGATTATATGAATAGCAATATTATATGAAATTCTATGGATTATACACAAAATTACACTAAATGCAACAATTTGATATTTAATATAAAACACTGGTTATTCGGAATATAGAAATATAGTCTGAACAGTAATAATTTCACATCGTCTAAAGTAATTATTACAATAAATTCTATATTTGCTTTCAATATTTTAAATTCGACTAATAACTCTATAATTACTTATTTATGTCTTCATCTTATTTCCGCAATGAATGCCCATTAGTAATTCATCATCATCCAAGGAAGCAATCGTCAAAATTTGTTTTTGAAAAATAAAGTGATAATAGCTCACCACAAAACGAAATTTTCATAAGTTATAGATTTTATTGTTATGCATAAATAAACTCGTTATGAATGAATTTAATTTACATGCATTTTAAATGGAATGACAATAGCTCGATAAGAGAAACAAATAAATAAATAAATATAGCATTCAAAAAAGGAACACCCACGTGTGGAAATGAATAAATAAAAAGAAAGCATCTTTTCAATGTCAGAACAACTATTACGAATTGCATACGAAAATAACGGCTGTTTTCTTTTGTAAATACTTTTATTCGTAAGTAGCACCTGTTTGAGCAAAATCATTTCATTATTTTTTAACCTCTGATAGAACAACATAATGAAGAGACTCACATAACACTGAATTTTTTCATTATTTTTTAAATTCTGATAGAACAACATAACGAAGAGACTCACATAACACTGAATTTTTTCATTATTTTTTAAATTCTGATAGAACAACATGAGAGACTCTACATAACTTACTTCAGATTTTTCATTATTTTTTAACCTCTGATGACAACATACCAAAAGACATACATAACTATAAATTTTTTATTAATTACTTTTGGATATGGTCCAGTTACGCCATTGGAACAAATTTCAAATTGTTGGTTTGTATTTTCTATTTGAGTAACATAAGTTTAAATCGTAAATAAATACATTGCTGTAGTTACAGTACAATTTGACTACAAATTGTGAGAGCAAATCAGAGGCTACAATGATAAACAAAATTCTGCTTATAATTTAACAATTAACTTGAAACAATGTCTCATAGATATTTTCAAATTTTACTTAGCTTTTGATTCTGAGGAAAACATTATATTCAAAATGGAAGTTAGACGTATTTAACAAACTGCGTTCAGATGAGATTCTGTTTTAAGAAGATAATTCTAACAAATCAAATGATTTTGAGATACGTTCTTAATATGGTTTAAGAGTTTTAATTTCACCGAAGACTATGCGAGTTTGACTTTCTTTCAATGAGGTCACAGCACTTTTCAGAAAGACGGCGAACTTATACGAAAACGAGCTCGACCTGGTTCGACGTCGGTCGTTTTGATCGGCAAGCTGGAAGCGGATTTTTTGAGCCACATGTATCTGATAGTGTGTTGAAAGCAGGAATTTCTATTCCTCTTCAAACTCTTGTCAACGTCATGTGTTTGTGGGGGAGGGAGAAAGTTCCGTGACAGAAGGTCGATGATGCTAACATCTGTGAGATCACTTGCGCGGACAAAGAAGTGCTAAAAAGGCGCAGCCATTCCAACCGCGGGGAGGGATTACATTTTTATGGAGAGACTCGTTCGCTGGACGCAACTAATTCAATCTCAGAACAGGCGCCAATTTTTTATTTTAAATGCAATTCTTTCGAACTTTTAATGATTCTTTTTCGAAAATTTAATTTTTTTTGTATAGTAAGCAATGTTGTCGCAAAGGAGATGTGTTTTTTGCTATGTAAGGCATTCTTGCGGAGATGTACTATTTTTTTAGAAGCCAGTGTCTCTGAAGAGGAGACCTTACTATGTTTTGCATATCAAGACGGTGTCGTCGAAAGGAGATGCACATTTTTATGTAAAGCAGTGTTGTCGCAAGGGAGATGTACTGTTTTTGCTATATGAGCAGTGTCTTCGAAGGAGATGTACTATTTTTTTATGTAGAATGTCTGTCGCAAGGAGATGTACTATTCTTTGCTATGAAAGGCAGTTGCCGTCAAAGGAGATGTACTATTTTTTTGCAAAGTATGTGAGCAGTGTTGCAAGGAGATGTACTGTTTTTTTGTATGGCAGTGTAATGGAGATGTACTATTTTATGTAAGCCAGTGTCGTCGCAAGGAGATGTACTATTTTTGCTATGCAAGACGGTGTTGTCAAAGAGATGTATTATTTTGCTTGATCGTATTTGCTTTAAAATATAAACAACGACTAACTATGGTTTGTCTTCTGGTGATTTCCCATTATGAGCGGGGAGGGGATATAGATACCTCGGACGGCAGTCTTTAATAATTATTTTCGAAAATTTCATTTTGCTATGAAAGACATAATAGGAGGGTTATTATTTTTCGACCCTTTGTATTTGGCTTTTAAGGAAATGGAAAATAAATGTACTAACATTTGTCTTCGTGGGGTACCCACCCCACGCACACAAATAGTGTTGCGACCGGGAAGACAAGGGGGGTGGGGGTATAGATAATCCAGGCGTCAGTCATAGGGGGCTCCACATGGAGATAACACATTAGTGCGATTTATGCCCCTTGAAATTATGTATAGGAAAATTTGAAACTGTGTAAAGAAATTGTGTATAGATTGATTTATCCTTTTTCTTGTGATGCAGTCTGTTGCATGTTCAGGTTTTAATTTGTGGTTTTCTGTATTATATATATATATTTAAGCTTTCTTTTTTCCTCACTATTTTCCTTGTGATTGTATTTTAATTCATGTTATTTGGTAATTAATCAAGATTTTGCGTTTAGGAAAGTTTGAAAGTGCGTGTAGGAATTTGAAATTGTGAGAAATTGTGTTGGTTATTTTACCCTTTTTTTCCTATGAAGCAGTGTGCTTTGTGAAGAAATTTTGCACTCGAATTTGCTGGCGTTCTTCGGAACTGTCAGTGGCTCGATATTTGCACGTCCGTAAGGACAGGTCAAATTACTAATTATTATTATGCCCCTTTTTAAGCCAAAGAAGATGAGGGGGTGAGAAAATAACACCATGCCCTAAGCGCCATTTTTTATCCCTACGCCAACCGCACACAACTGGCGCGAAAATCATGCATAAACCTCTTGATCTCTGTCACTACGCCTATGTTGCAAAGTACGGAAAGGAATTGATTAAATCTTTGATAATCGTTTTATAGTTATTTTTTAAATATATAAATTTAGTCATCTTTTTTTCTTTTGAGTGTATACTTAATTGTAAGCAATTGAATCTCTGTAGATCTTTGCAGAATAAATTCAACATAAGAGCTGGATTTTTATTTTTAAATACAATTAATTAAAGTATACAATTAAATATTTTGGAGTTTTCAAATTTTATTGAGCAAGGTGTTGGAAGAAAATAAGTGAACGTTAGTGAAGAGTCATATTTTAAATACAAATTTAAAACATTCAATAAAGCATTTTTTAATTTTTTTGATCATTTTGATTTTTATGAAGTAAATTACTAGACGGAATTTACTGAATTTTAATATAAACGTTGAATAGTTTTTCCTATGTATAATCAAATGAAGTATATAATAAAATATTTCAAGCATTGAAAATATGAAGCTAATATTAACTGGATCTTCACTAGACGGTTATGGATGATTATTGATAGGAAAATTAATGTAAACAAGAATTTAACTAGCATCTCTTCACATTTTAATATTTGTACCTAAGAAAAATTGTGCAAACATTTTATTTTACATCCTTTATTTTTCAAATGAAATTTTTGTCTGAATAAAATCGAATCAAAAGATTAAAATAGAGAATTGAAAGTATGCGTTTCAAAACATATAACCTGAATTTTAATTGTCTACCTTTTACCATACAAGATTTTAACTTATGCTTTGCATATTGAAGCAGTTATTAAGTTACACTTTGCACAAAAGAAATTTGTGCACTTAGATTTGGATAATTGGAGGTAATTATGCGATTGGGGAAACAATTAACATTTTAGAGATTTCCAATTATAAAAATCCTATACACTAGCAGTACGCGCACGGCGTTGCCCGTAGAATCAGGACTTTAACATAATGAAAAACCCGACCACAATGGCATGAAAAAGTTTTGAAAACAAAATCAAAACAAAAGATAACATTATTTGATTTTCCTGCTTATTTTTTTCGCGCTACAGTACAGAGTACATTAATTCAAAACAATATTAAAAAATTGCAGGGTGAAAATGATTATTATACTTCAAGTAAAATATGCGAGACTTAAACACGTTAAGACACTACCGAACGCACGTCGTTGCCCGTGGAATTAGGTCTTTAGCAAAATGAAAAAAAAAATAATAATAATAATAAAAACGCCCACAATGACATGAAAAAGTTTTTAAAACAAAATCAAAACAAAAGATACACATTATTTGATTTTCCTGCTTATTTTTTTCGCGCTACAGTACAGAGTACGTTAATCCAAAACAATATTACAAAATTGGAACGTGAAAATGATTATTATATAGCAAGCAAAATATAAAATCGAATCCGAAAATAATAATCAAAGTAATTCATTCAGGTAAAGGTCATGACGTATCCTGAGCGTCCACCAATCAAAACTGGCAGCAAAGTTCCGAAGAAGTGCCGCGCGAGGAACTCGATAGAGAAAAATAACTCTCAACCGCTCAGAAAAAAATTAATTAAAAAAAACCGGGAAAATTTAAATCCGACAGAACCGTTCTAGTCATAAGCTGAAAAAATTGAAAATAATAGTGTTATTAGAAAGTCGGATGCAACAAATTTAAAAACAAAAGTAACATCTCGATGGCAAAACTGGGTATTTTTAAAAAATTCTCAAAATTCAGTAAATTACGTTAGAAATTCAAAACTAACTTCATTAGAACGGAAATCGCGTGCTCTTTCCGATGGTGTATCTATTTTTGTCGTACAATTATTCGAAACCATTCTATTGAGAAATTCGTGCGAAAAATCAACCAAAACAACACAAAACATTAAATAAAAAAATTCTACATTAAGTTTTAAAATTTCGGCTTCGAGGTGCATTCAGTCACCATTACCTGTGTGCCAAATTTCATGGCTGTAAGTGTGATAGATTCGTCTGGACATCGCAGACAAACACACAGACACAGGCATACAAACCTTTTACCTTTATAAGTATAGATGTTCAAATATTTAAAAATAACTGGGATTGGGGCTTTCTTTATTCTTTAGTAACTTTGAAAAGTGATGATTACATCAAATAAATATTTAAGAATTTCATAATTAAATTTTTACAAATAACAAAATTATATATATAGTATTTTGAGTGTAATTTTAATTTTTTTTTTTAAATTTTGTACTCATTTTATAATGGTTTATCTACATACTTATCAATTTTTTGCAACAAAATCCTTAGCCTAGTCATAAAAGTGTCATGAAGACTGCAAAAATTATTTTATTACGTTATAACGTTATACGTCTAATAACATATATTAACTGAATTTTGTATTGAAATTAAGATAAAGTAAGACATTTTTTGAAAAGCAATGGGATAGCAATTTTTATTCACTTTGGAAAAATTAAAAATTAAAACGATCCTCCTATTAAGAACACTACAACATATTATCTTAATATAAATAAAAGTCATTGTGGGTATGTGGCTATGTTCCACATCTTCGCCTAACCTAATTCCACATCTCCTCCTAAATATTTTTGGGGGATAATTTGCTCCGAACTTACTGCGGAAACGGTTTTAACCTGGACCAATTTCAAGCAAATTTTGCACACATTATTTAAGACAAGAGGAAGATACCTGTCAACTTTTCAAAGTTCAAAAGTTAATTAAACAATCAGTAAATTAGAAATTAACCGAAACCGTTTTTCCGCAGTAAGTTCGGAGCAAATTATCCCCCCTAAAAATATTTTGTACCGTCTTAAAGTTCAACATTTTACCTTTTCAATGATATCAATTTTATATTTGTGATATTTCCGCTTAAATTTTTATTAATTTTTCGAAATTTAATAGATTATTGATTTCATGCAGACGATTTTGAAATAACCCAAATTCTATAGCTACTCCGTTGCTAAGCAACGGTTAGACTTTGAACTAATTTACGTTTTTTCTGAAATTGTTGCTTATTTTTATAAATATATTTTATATAAGAAGAGAAAGATCACTGTCAACTTTTAATAGCCCCAAAGCTAATTAAAATTTCAGTTAATTGGAAATTAAGCAAGAATTTGGCATTTTCCGTGATATTTTTCGACAATATGTATTATCTCACAAAAACTATTTTTACACCATATTAATAGTTTAAGAAATTAAATTTTTATGACACAAGTTTCATTTCCGTTCAATTCGTTTCCCTCATTTTAATAATTTTTTACAAATTAAATTGTGTATAAAATCCACATTTTGTAACACTTTTTTTTATTGGTGAAGAGCAAGAATACATTAGAAAAACTATTGATAGATCACATTAGTAGAATTCTGGATGAAGACTAAGTTCATCATTTTTGTATTCATATTTATTTTAACGCTTTTTCTTAGTGAAAACTTTACTATCCAATTAATTGTCCCAAAACATAAGTTAAAATCTTTCTTATACATAAAGATTTATGAACAAAATTTGAAGTCCCTATGCAACAAATATTAATAACGTATGTAGAAAAGTAGCTATCGGCGGTTTTTAAAAATCGTCTGGTTCAATTGATATTCCATTTTAATTAAAAAACGTTTCGAACGATAAAAGGATTTTGGGTATTATAATTTTCTGTACACAAGTAGTTTTTACATCAAAAATATTAGACATGAAAGTGTTTTAAACCCGAGCAAAGCCGGGCATAACAACTAGTATCCTTATATGTTTTATTTAATTTACCATCTCTGGCTTCACCTACCTACCAAAAATGGTGAACGGAGCTAAATTAAAGCATAGCTATCTGCTGGCAACTTCCAAACAATTATCGATTGAAAAAAATATGTTTAACATGCTTTTTTTTCCTACATGCGTAAGTCAGACGCAACGAGACTTCGAAGCAGTGAATGTTTCGAAATGTGTTTTTAACAGTTCAGGGAATCCTGTTGTCCTCATATTGTAATCTTGTTTTACTCCAAAAATGTTGGTAGAGCTCCCAGTAACCATGGAGATGATGAGCGAACACTTTTAATCTAGTGACGTCTTAAAAGAGGATATGTAAACAAATCAGGTGAAGTGACTAAGAAAATGTTTGCTTAAAATCGATCGAATTTTCGCGGAACGTCCGCATACCATTCAATGATGGAAATTAAAGATAGGTTTCGGAACGTAGATAGGAAAATATTTTGTCATTGCAACTTAGAATACCTTCACTTCAAATTCTAAGGAATTTGCTAGCATTCTGCTACGCAATCATCGTTTCTCGTTTAAAATTAGAGTTGTTTGATTAAAATATTTAACCTAAAATGCTTTATTCAGTTTTTACAAAGTATTTGCTTTTTCTCAATGCAACACAATGCATAGCTGAAAATGCTTAAATAATTTAATGACAAATTTAGATAAAAAAATTGTGAAGAAAACGGTTAGTTATAGTATTGATGTCAATAAAATTCCAGCATTTAAAAATCTATTACTGTATTACTCAATCACCGCAGGTGCAGGAGTTTCAGTCTATGAATTCATAAATTAATAATTTGTTTTAAAATTATTTCAGCATTCATAAAAGCTTTCTAATGTTTCAATAGGTTGGAGTAGTTGCTGCATGCATAATACAACTGAAGTTTTGTTGACGTAACTGTTATTTTGTAAATTTTCTAAAAGGAAATTTATTTTAAACTTGGTAAAAATTTAAATTAACTTGTAAAAAATTGAATAACTGAGTAATACAAGAGAAATCATTATGAAGACACCATTATGTGATTTTCAGTTTTAATAATTAATAGATTTTCTATATAATGGTATAGAATTGTTTTGGTAAGAAATTCGATTTAAGCTGAAATTCATTAAATTCGTTTTGAAACAATATAAAAATTAAACATTACAGAGAAGTAGTTTTTTTAAAAAAAGTTGAATACTAGAAAATATGTTACAATCAAGTATTTAATTTAGAATGTCAATCAGTTTAAAGTATTTTTGTCATGAACAAATATTACTTTTGTCTCTGATTTCTAGAAATAATTTTTAAAAATCCATTAGATGTGTTAAAAGTCTGCAGTTTTTTTTGCACAAAAAATCTCCGAATCGCTTTAAGGCGATTTCTTACTAAAATATAAGTTTTTTTTTAAATGGCATACTTTTTAGATTGAGAATTTGAAATATGTTCTGATTGTAGAAAAAATATAATAAAGATTGCAAGAAGTTGTTAGGAGGTTTTGGACTCTATACGAAAGACAGCAGAGATAAATATTTATATTAACGTAATTTATATTTATATAACGTAATTTTTTCCACGAATCAGTATCAAACGTCACTCATTTCATCATTACAATTAAAATTTGGAATGGGAATTAATTTCAATACACTCATATAACTTTTAAATTCCACTTTCATAGAAACTATGTTAAAAATGTTTTAAAAACTTATGAAAAGTAAATTACAAAAACATAGTGTTTCAGTATTACCTGACCAAAATTTTAAAGATCTAATCCTCTGAGTGTGGAGTTTTGTCCAGAATGGAGAGAACAATGGATTTTACTTATGAAGATTTTAAACATTCGTGATTTATTTTTACAGAAACCCTTCTAAGGGGGCTTGTGAATCAATTGAACTCATAATTTTTCTACTTTAACTGCAATGTTATTAATGGATAATAATAATAGACTCATAAATTCACAAGCCCAACATAAATTTCAAAGAACCAAGTATAAGTTTAACTATTCTGTTGAAGACGACGTATCAGCAATAACTTTTATCCTTGTCATTTCTATTTTTATGTCTTTTACTACATTTACGAAGAATAGAAACACAGAGAACATTTTTCCGACAAACATTTTTCAAAGGCAGAAGTGTCAGGCACAAACACGCTTCCTGATTTTTTTTTTTGAAGCCTCGCTCTGAAAGTCAGACTATTTGAAGATTCTTGTCTGCTGCCAAATTATGAAGTTTGTGGAATCCCTCCTCGAATAAGTTATTGAAAAACGTCAAGGGGGAAACGCCTTTATTGGAAATTATATGAAACTTGTGTTTCTTTATTTTTTTAAGAATTATGTTTTGTTTATTTTTTGAAGAGATATGTTTTGTTTATTTTTTGAAGA
>BGPR01014487.1:219-39093 GCA_013235015.1 Araneus ventricosus
TTGTTAATTATAATCACAAAAGCATCTGAAAGAATGTTGTTCACCATCTTCTCCTCATTCTTCTACTACCTGGGAAGCAATTAATTTATTATTTCAAATATCCTACCATTTATGATAGTTTTTATACTCAGATCTTATCAGCGTCTAGAAAAATTATTATCTGAATTAATTGGCCGATCAAATGACAGGAACATGTACACGGTAAAATGAATATATTCGCTTGAGTTGGCTTTCTTTAGATATTTATCAAAGAAAAAAAAGAAGAGATAATGCACTATTTTCCTTTAATTAAAACTTAAGGAAACGAAACAGATTTTTTTTCAGGATAACTGAGTGGCATTAATAAGAATTGCGTTGTATTTAAGTGCTCCTAAATTGTTTACTCATTATACTATACTTATCGATTCTTCAGAAAATTTAAAAAATTATCCTTTTCCTTCAAAATTTAATGCTGTCAACTCAGAATAAAAATAAAATTTAATTTAGAATTTCACCTGCCATCACTAATGTTTTAAGTGTCTCTGTGAAGTCTTTCAAGATCTAACAGTTTATTAGCTAGAACGAAGATTGTTTCAACAAGATTAGATAAATATTTATCTTCGGAGATTAAATTTCATGCCTAAAATTAAATATTCTATCAGCCAAATAACCATTCTTTGTTGAAATAACTTTGATGAGTTTGTTAGGAATATTGCAAAGTCGAAACGAATGACAAACCTTACAGTTAATTTCCGAAACTAAAGAAAAAAATGTCTTAAGATAGTGGGCAAATTAAATTATTCTGTTTGCTTTTAATTATATCAAACACATTAAAGTACGCAATATCACAAGAAGTAAATTTTACATTTTAAATGTCAAATAATTGTTTTTCGACTTTTCGGAAAATTTTGTGAAATGTATAAGGAATAGTAAGTGATAGTTCAATTACCTTTCTGAATAACTTGAATAAAAAAAAATTAAATATAGGCATGAAGTTCTTTTTTATTTTTGGAAACTCATATTAATGATTTACAATAATTATTAAAACATTTTTTTAATGTTAGAGTTATTTTAAAGTTTATCTTTAGTATTTAAACTACCAAATAATTAATAGGCGTAGCAAAGTTAAACAACAGAATAATTTATAATCGGTTTCGTACTTTTTAACGCTATTTATAAACACTAGGTTTAGGTACATTAGATATTTTGGGAAAAAATGGGTTTTTAATTCTTTTCAGAACAAAAGATTTTGAAAAAATATTGATACATTGTTATATATTGAAGAATTGTTATATATGAATTTCTCTGCATCACTGTAGGATACGATATGCTGAATTTACCTACTGGTTCAAACTATCTTAATTTAAATTTTGGGGGACTTATCTTTTATCTGTTTAGCTGGTTTGCCGGTTATGTGAACTGGCTACCCAATTTTTTCCGGTTTGCCTGCACAGCGTACGGACATCGCTATTTTCTCCTTTTCTTTTCCGGTTTGCCTGTACGGCCTACAAACATCGGTATTTTCTCCTTTTCTTTTCCGGTTTGCCTGTACGGCGTAAGGACATCGTTATTTTCTCCCTTTCTTTTCGGTTTGCCTATTTCTTTAATTCTCGAAACAATACTATCCATATTTTTCATCAGATGGAGTAGCTTGCCTAATCACAGAAATGCTTTCTGTTCAGGTGTTTCGTTGAAGGATTTTTTTAACCGCCAACGAACACAAGCCAGAACTCTGCAGCAAAGAAAGATGCCTTTATTGTCAACGCTTTTGTTAAAAAAATTGACCGGTTAAGGGGTTAATGGCTTATCTATTAAAATGAAAAATCTTACAAATTAAAATGACGTGGACGAACGGCGCCTGATCGTTCTCACTTAACCAATGGATTCCACAACATACAAATGTCTTTTATTACATAATCACGTAATTAAATGAAAACTTGTGATATGAATTTGGAGTCTCAATATTTGTGAGTTTTTATCATTGAGAGGCATCAATCGTTATAAAAGTATTTTGACAAATGTCATAATTTTTGTTTTGATTGTTTTATATATCGAGTCAATTATTTGTTGAAACAGTACTTAATATGGTCGTGTTAATTCCAGGTAAATAAAGTTATTTTTAGGCGATTCGATCATGTGAATTTATTTTTCATTGAAATTATCTGCATATAATATACTTAGATTCCTTGAATATTAATGAGAATAATACTAATTTAAAGACTGGACCAAAACTATTATCTTCAATTCTTAATGATAAACTACTCTGATACTCTTAATTATAAACATTCTCATATTCTGCCGTGTTGAATGTTAACTTTGACTTTCTTTGTGGTTCAATATATAAGGGTCAAATTCTTAAAATAATTTATTTTCACACAATATGCTTACAATCCTTTATTTAAAAAATATTTAGATATCAAATTTTAAATAATTATCCAAAAATTGTTGAGGTAAATTTTCTTTGACATGGAGCTCAATTGTAGACTGCCCACTAAAGTAATATGAACATCAATCTTTATCAATATTAAGATAAAGAAAAAAAATGATTATTGAGGACATGAAAAATGTTGTTTCATCTTGTTCTGCATCGAAAGACATTGTTATTCACACATGTGATGTTTATGATTAATTTTTAAATATTAAGTATATTGACAGGTACCAAATTGGGATGCAAAGAAATTTGCACAGATAAAGCAAAAATATTAAAAATTTGTTAATAACATTCTCTAGAAATGACGTCAATTCAAAAAATGCCAACAACACATCATTTTACTGTTTGGTAACGATTACTGGTTTTCCAATAATTCCCTTGAAATAATTCTGATGAGAGTTCCTTCACAAACTATTGCTCGTGTATAATTAATTCTAAAATTAACTATTCAGGATTGAATGAAACTAGTAATGAACATTTCTTTCGCAGCTTAAATATAAATGGATTTCCTAATTCCTTTCCTAATTTTCAAGAGCAAAATATTTTGCATAATCGTCATCAAATGCAGCTCTCGATCTTTAATTTCTGGATGCTTGGAATAAAAATATACTGATGTCGTTAATTGAAATTTTCTTTTCTTCTTAAATCAAAGAAGAATTTTCGAGACTACTCTCATTTCTCGAAACACTTTTGGATATTCGACATCCTTAACATCCATTCATATTGAGATTGCCTAAATTATTCAATGCTCCAACGTCATAGGCAGTGTCGAGGTCAGCTTTATTTATGCAAGCTCGGCAGATCTTGCTTGCCTATCATGAGGAAAACAACTCAAAGAGGAGTTTGTGTTAGAAAAGATTGATGATGCCGGATGAATCAGTAAAAGTTATTCTTATGAAATTATTATGAGAGAATTACTATGATAAACAGTCTGTAAATACTTGTAAGTAGGTCTGCTGTAAATGTTTATTTGTTTGTATTGTGTTTCAAAATATAATGAAGCTTTTTAATCCAATGGACTTTGATGCCGTCAATTGGGCTTCCTACTTTATTTGAAAAAGCATGGCGGACATAAAACAAAAACATCGCTACTGGCTATAAAGTCATTCCGTTCGTCAAATAATATTATAATTAGTTCTTTATAATATTCCGCTACATAATAAGGAAACGAATAAAACTTATTTTTACAATGCCGACATCGAATTATTTCATTTAAATCCCTTGTTTATCTTCTTAACTTATTCGCTGATGAATCTTCATAAAGTTTCCGCAAAAAATAATTACGCTGTAAATAATAATTTCTACGCTGAATTTATATTTTTCTGACCAGCATAAAATTGATCAAAAATTTCCGCATGTAATTTTCAACATGTCAGCAATTTAATGTTTTATAACATTCTTGCTAAACATTTCAGTCTTCCATAAAATACAGTTTTCAAAACTCTTTACTTGCTAAGTAACTTATAAGAGTAGAATAGTTTTTATGTTGTGAAAATTAAAATTTTATGTTTCACCGAATTTCTTGAAATTCAATGCAATAAATAATTTTCACTGTTAAGCTCATAATTCATTCTTGTTTGGCTGTTTCTGAACCTTCTTAGCATATCGATTTTGTTCCATTTCCCTCCATTATTAACATATCCATTGCATATTCTTTTTATTTTATAGAAGAATGCTTCTGATAGTGGAATAGTGGGTAAAAGTACGCTGGCGGCTAGGAATACGCAGGGCGAGTTAACTTTGTTGGCAACACTGCAGAGAATCGCCGCTATGAACTTTTAGTGGTGTTGTTATTGCATTAAAATACGTCGTATTACCAATGGTTTGCTGCATTTCCTTTACCATTTACAAGGCAAAATTCACTTTTCTTACTTTTCTATCTAATTTTTTGATTATAGAACGCAGGTGTTTCTCATTATTTAAATTGAACCAAATGTTTAAAGGAGCATTTCAAATTAAAGCTCGAATAATAAGCTACAAGTTGGTATAAATTGATTTTATATATCTTTGACGTTTTGGCACCTAGCGGCGGTTTAGCTAACGGCTAACGAGGAGGCCAGATTTTGTAGCATTTTTTCACTGTTTATCCTTAGACTCCCTATGCTATGGTTAACTTTTACTTCATTTTTTTTCTTCTAAAGGTAAAAAACAATCTCTACTAATATTAAAGAAAAATGTGTGTGTTGGCGCTCTACACGGCAGGCCGCTGGGCCTAGAGCTGCAAAATTTGGCACAAACATACTTTGGAGGGTGGAATGTGCACCTCGGAGCCCTTTCTCTGAAATTATAATTAGAATTTTAATTAATTAAAAAAATAAGCGACATGTTGGCGTTTTTTTCAATAACTTCCGAAAATATTACAGCACAAAAATTATTTTTACATCATCTAAAAGTGCAAGCAATTACCTTTCCAATGATATCAATTAAGTTGCTGTACACATTTTCCCTAAATTTAATGATTTTTTAAAAATATTTTTACTCATAATTTAGAACAAACTTCTCATTCTTGCAATGAAATTCAGACCGTTCTCATTGTTTAAACAAATATTTATTTGCGTGTTTCTCTTAGATTGCTGAAAGCAAAGTCAATATCCTAATGAATTTTCTTTCCTTTTCTTATTTCGTCAGTTTTTCTGGAAATCTGTGAACAAAGTCCTTTAAGATAGTAAATATATTAGGAAATGTATCGAATAAGCTGAATAATTTTGGTTGCTATGTGATAATTTTTTATTAGCATATGTGCAGCGTCATTTTTATTTTGAAATCGAATATAAATTTTGCATGAGAAATAAAGATAAATTGGCGCCGATAGCTTACAGTTAGATGCTATATGACACGGGCAGTTTCTTGACTTCTTAGAAAAATTCTTGTTGGCAATAAATAGAAAATAAGCAAAGCTACTAGAAAAAGACAGGTTAAATGTCTGTAATAATTTGAAGTTTAAATTACTTCGTTAAGGGAACCATGAATTTGAAATTATGCTTAATGGATTCAATCGAAATTATATTCCCGGCGAAAAAGCTGATCGCCGAAGGCGGCTAGTTGTATATAAATGAATAGTTCTGCTGTAATATTTTATTGGAATACAAAGGTAATATTTACTGCATGATTCTGTTTTTTAAATTTTAGTTGTGTAAAATATTATCCTCAACCTATTTAAATGTTTCTCGAAAACTTGTTGTAAACCATGTTGTTTTATAATTCGTTTTTGAAACTCATTTATTAGTAAATATCACCTTATAAAATTAAACTGATAGAAAACTCTAATGTAGAAATAACTGAATGAGTTAAGCCCAAGTTGGAAGGAGTAAAAGAGAAGTGGTTCGAGAACTCGAGATCAACGAGTGCACCCTGCCAAAAAATTGAAAGCTGTCGGCTAATAGGCCTATTTTCTTTTATCTTTTCTGCGCTTTGTCTTCATTCAAGCGATGCCTAGACTTACGGAAAAAACCACCTGCAATAAAATTATTGTTAGAATCAGTTCAATTCACAGTTTCTAAAGCAAAAGCAGAAAGCTAATATGAACCAGAAAAAAGGAGACTTGCGCTTAAATCAGAAATCCAGGCACATTCGCATTTTAAAGCTTCTTTGGAAGAAAATGAAAACTATAGAAAAAAATACAGAATTCTCTTTAAAATGAAGGAAGGGTAGTGAGAGGATAATTTTAAAACAATTGAAAAAGGAAACAAAACGTAAAGAAATGATTGTCTTTTTGTTAGAAACCACCATACTAGACCATAAACTAGCTCAGCCTATGGTTTCTGCTGATAATGCTGCCTTTATTATTTCTTAAGGATATGGGAATTCTTGTCATGAAAGCTGGATTCAATGCAAATTGTGCAAAGAATGGTGGAAGGAGGATTGTTGTGCCTCTTATGTATTTATATGCAACTATTGTTAGACCAGATCCGGTGCGTACTCTTAGCCACCCTACATGCGTACTCTTAGCCACCCTATATGTGTATTCTTAGCCACCCTATCTGCGTACTCTTACCCTCCAGGTAGGCTAACAGTACTCAATTTTCATTTTTTTTGTTTTATTTTTCTTACTTAAATGATTAAAGACAAAATCCTTTAGACTGGATTTATTGATTCAAAATTGTATAAAGAACATTGTGTGAAATTTTAAAATCTGCATTTTACTTATTTTAGTTTTTATAATCTAAAAACCGCTAGGTGCGTACATTTATCCTCTTATGCCCTACATACAAAAATGACAGCAAAAAGCAATATCTACTAAATTCTTTTTATAAATAAATCTAATTCTTTTTCTAATTCTTTTTATACATAAATCAGAAACTGAAAGTGTACATAATCTCCAGTAAAAATACAATAATAAGTTCATCTTCATTTAATAGTTATAAATAGCAACCCCATTTTATGATATTTAGAAATTTCTGACAAACACTATTCATTGACCGAGCGAAGCGGAGTCTACGTTTTAACTCAGCATTTTGTCTATCTGTAAATTCGTTTGTGACACATTGACGGGAAAACGCGTTGTTCTATTTTCTTCAATTTTGGCAGAAATATTCCTTGATGGAACAGAAAATGGTGTATATGTAAGGATTTTTATTTTTTGAGTTCAAATTAAGAGGGTGGCCGATTAATTGATTTCAAAGTTTTGGAGAGTCATTGGCGATTTTGGCACCATAAAAATATTTGAATCATTTTGGTAAAGGTTTCTGTATATACTGATAAAAGAAAATATTTAATTTTAATATTAATAATGGACGAGTTTTCTGTTTCGTTTACTTACATTAAAAACCATGACATTATTTGCATAGGGTTTTCGACTTTGATTTGCATAGGGTTTTCGACTTTGATTTGCATAGGGTTTTCGATTTCGGTTTTGAAGATTCCATTGAAGTGAAGTACTAACTTCACCGGAATTACCTAGTCACCGCATTTTGATCTAAATAAACAATACAAAAAACTCGTCCATGCGATTAAAATAGACAGTTATTTGCTAAATATGAATAGTTAATTTGTTAATCCTGATAAAAGCAAAGATTTGTGTACATAATTCGCATTCAAAGAGAGAGAGAGAGAAAATCGTAGTTTTTCAAGCTTATAGTTGTTTATTCCTGTGTCGTTCCATCTAATATTTTTCCCCTCTCTCTCTTTTTCCGTGAAGTTTTTCAGGGATTCTACAAAACGGTTCAAGTTATTAAAACTTGAAGAAGATTATCTATTATTTATGTATAGTTTTCTTGCGTTTTACTCACAATTTTTAAATTGTTATGAAAAATACTGATCTCATTATTGCATCAAGATATTTCTTCCATCTTCAGATGCTTTTGCTACATTTAAAGTTACGATAGTTGACCTATCGAAGTGATCTCTGTTTCAACTCCGTTCAACATTTCGTCTGTCGATAAATTTGTTTGTTACGCAATCACCACTAAACGCTTTGTTCGATTTTCTTTGGTTGAGATTTTTGTGGTCATGAAAAACGACATTTATTTCAGCATTTTTTCATGTTGTTTCAAGATGGTGGCCATTTTAGTAGTTTCAACGTGTTTGTGAGTCAACGGCGCTCATTGGCACCATTAATTCTTTGTGGCACGAAAGATAATAAGTTTCATAACTATATACTTGTGGGTGTAAGGATTGATTTAGCGCTTTAGGAAGCTGAAAATATTTTTATTAATTTGTTTCAATTCCTAGAAATTAATTTGTATGTTTTTCCTATTATATGGTTTTTATAACAAGTGATATTGAGGAAGAATGCGTAAAATATGCATCATTCAGAGTGGTTCAGGAAATAACCCACCATGCTTGAAAGAGTTAAAACATTTGAATAATTTCGGTATTGTTTAGTTAAGGGGTCTATTCTGGTACCCCCGGTTGGGTTGGGAGACGTCACTTTTCCCGTTGCTAACGTGCGGAAAAAGTGACCTGTCCCAACCCGGTACCAGAATGGACCCGTGTGTTACATTAACTTTCCGTTTCGAAGTAACATGAGGGCTATTTTGGGGCGGACCTTGTAATTTTGAACCACGGTCAGATGACGAGGACGATACCTAAGCTGGCGCCCCCGCTGCAACCTTCTGCACCACACCAGCTGTTCCCCGTCCATCCCTGTGAGTCCTATAGGTGACTCGGTGGTCGTGGGAACTACATCAGCAGTAGGACATTTGACCCTTTGGTATGATTTAGCTTTAAACAGACCCCATAAACGGTGGGTCTTCAGGAGAATCGGGTTTCGAACCTGGCACCCTCCGGCCCCGAAGTCGACACCTTACCATTAGGTCACCGCGGGCCTTAAGTTTGGAATTGGCGACATACTTAATTGCAATTTCGTTAATACTAATGAAAGCCGAGATTTAATTTTAACTTTGTTTATACTGAAAAAAGCAGACATTTAATTATAATTTTGTTAATACTGATAAAAGCAGACATTTAATTGTAATTTTGTTAATACTGATAAAAACAGACGCATGGTTGTAATTTTTTTCACACTGATGAAAACAAACATTTAATTGTAATTTTGCAAATGCTGATAAAAGCAAATATTTGTGTAAATGATTTGCATTGGAAAAATTGCGTGTGGGGAGAGAGAGAGAGAGAGATAAAGTCATAGTTTTTCCATGCTAACGCTGATTTTCCTAGCTTTTTCACTTTCTGTACTTTGCAATGCTTCTAGTAAATGACTCTAGCAGTCTAATTAATATTGGATAGAAAAGAAAGTGTAAACCAATTTTTTGGTCAGTTTAGGTTAGGTAAACCAGTTTTTAAATCCTTTCCCCCCTTCAATTAAAAATTATTAAAAATTAATTAAATAAATTCTTGTAACTCTTTTGACTGCTGAATTGGATTTATAAAAACAATTTGAATTGCAAATTGTGTCCAAAAATAAGCACATTTTTTATAAGCAATGTGGCAGAGAAAGAAACTGTTTAGTGGCTAAGTTAATGTTTGTTTGTAAATATAGGGTGTAAAATTTGTGTGCAATATAGGTGTTCAATATTGTAAATTTATTGGTTTAAGATTGCAAATATAACTTTGTAAGATAGTGTTTTAATTTGGACAAAGAAATAACCCCCTTGAGAGATAAATAATTATATCTGTTATCCTGGAAACAGTGATGTCTCCAAAATGAATGACAAAGTTGAATAAACCTTAAAAGATTGGGATGAAGAAGAGATCTTAAATTGTTTTTCTCGAGGGGGTACGAGGTCATTTGTTCACAGAACTACTAGTATTATATGTTCACAACTATAATATTTCAATTAAAATTCTCCTAAAATCATTGCATATTGTTTCATACTTAAAAATACTAACGTATTAACTTCCACCTAAATAAAATTTTATATTATTCAGTATAAAATTTAAGAATGTTTTATAATGCTTAACTTTTTAAATATGCTATGAAAACTGTTAATAAAATTTTATTTAATTGGAATTTATGATGATTTCGTCCATATACCTACTATGCCATTGGATGCATTTACCAATGTAATGCAATACTACGTTTTGCATTGGGAGGTTTCTCCAGCCGTGCTTCTGCATTAATTTCGTCTTATTCTTTGTGATACTCAGCAAATATGCCTTTAAAGCATTTGCGACTACTGAATATTTATTGGTCAAAGCAGTATTATACATTCTCACAAACTGACATTTTGAATTTTATGAATGCAATAAAACAATAAACTTTTGCTTGGAATTCCTAAGCCTGTGATGTGAAGAAAGACATTATCATCTATTTATGCTAATCAGCAGAAAAAAGATAGTGTCAACAATCTAATTACAGATTGTTTCTTAAATACTTTGATAAATATCTTATCATATTCAAAGTTTTGGTACAACTGAACCGCTTGATTTCACTTCTGCTTCTAGGAGACTTCTGCAATGTTGGACGAAATTATATTTTTATTTTCGTGTTTAATTTGATGAACTTGGCTACACAGCTACGTTTTCGACGTTGCTCGTAACATCGAAGTTTCCGTATAATTCTACAAAAAGATTTTTCCTCAGAAGAGCCCTCTTAATATGAATTTTGCTGTCCTACGCTAGATACCAGAAGTCCCCGTTTAAAATCAAACGATTCAACTGCAGTCTACAGAGTTTTTTTCCCTTTTTTCAGGTAATTGCTTCAATAAACAGTTTATGAATCGTAGTTATTCAAGGAAATTGTAGAATCCTTAATTAATCAATGAGATTTTAAGATATGGTATCTTCCTCAGTGCTTTGAACTATTGTAAAGAAATTAACAATTAGCTGAGTCAAATAATATTGAATAGAATGTCAAGAATATTAAGAATTCTTTAGAAATATAAATGTTTGTTAAGCTTAAAAAAATGAGTGGAAATTAATTTCTGAATTCTTCCTTTAGTTAGATTTCTAACATTTATATCCATCGAGAAAATTAAATAAAAAAAGATATCAGACTTCAAATTCATTTTCTTTTATGTGCTGAAATATAATTGGTACAATTCATCAAGTTAACATTTTGCAATTACTGGAAATGTAAGTTAAATCATCGTCCTATTGTGATAGCAATTCTTTAAATGCATAAATGATTCCTCATATAATACCACTTAAAAATTTATTGATTTCAATTTATTGACTAAAGATTTTTCTAAATAATCAATTATGCAATCAAATCAAAGCTTTCATAAGCGAGAATTAAAACCGAACTTATTATTTTCTGAGGCGATATATTAAATTTAATAAATATTTAATTATTTCTTCATAGCAATGAAGTTAATAAAGATAAAAAAGTAAGTCTTATTTCAATCAATACCACATTTACCAAACGTTTGATAATTATTGAAATACTTATATTTTGTAAAAAAAATTAATTAAAAGACATTTCTCATTATTTGCTCCAAACAATATTTTCACCAGTAATAAATAGGAATTGAACAATAACGTTAAGAAAAATCACTCAGAAGAAGGTACTTTCTTTTCAGTACTAAAATGAAACCAAACATGGCATAATAAATGCAAATCTGATTATCGGAAACGGATATCAAATTGTCTAAATATTTGCTGATGATGATTATTCGTTTTAAGTCTTATTTTATAATTACATTTGAATACTTTTGAAATGATGAAATGAGAATTTTGTATTAATTTTAATTTATGTCAGTGGGATTCTTATGCATATATTTTTAATAATTTGCAATCAAATAATATGATGCGATAAATTCATACACTCATTTGTCTGGAGGCAAATTAAATTAATGCATCTCTTTCATCAGCTATATGTCTTTCCATAGCAAAAGCATCTGCACATTGTGATCCTAGTTGAAACGCATATGATCCACAAAGTTTCAAAGAGCGCCTGAAGCAAAGCGGAGTAAATAACTGAATTAGCGTCTGAAATGCCAAGTCAAATAGATCGAGCTATTTACCTTTTGAAGCATGCCAGCAGCTTAAATTAGCATCATAGAAAAATCAAATCTTTGAGGCACAGTGGTTTCTCTGAGGAATATTAGCTGTATATTGGCAAGGAAAGGAACTCATTTAAATGGAAGATGCTAGATTTTAGTTAAATTATCTTAGTTCCATTTCAAACATAGAAAGAGCACGAAATATGAATTTATTTTCAAAAGTTATGCAGACTTAACTCTATATTTGTCAATTTAGATTTTAAACCTGAACGTTGACAGAATCATCGAATCATAATGTTCACTATGGTGATAAATGCAATATTAGACAAAGTGGAGTGCTGTTTTAGGAGAGAATATGCTAGTTGCATTTGCTTTTGGTATTTCTAGAATTTTTTGTTTAATCTAAACTTAATTTTTATGAATTCAAAAAATCAAAAAGGAGAAACGAAAACAGAATTCTGGAAGTGCTGCAAACATTCTACAGTTAAAGTATTAAATGTGGTTAGTCTAAAAAATAGTCGGTTATTATTAATGTTAACCACGTTTATAATTAATAAACAATTTATAGCTATGACTGTAACATATATGGATATTTTAAATATTAATTTTAATTTTCTACACAGGATTTTTAATTCAAAATGTTCAATTGCTATTCGCTTCATTGATGGCCATGAAACAAAAATTCACCTTCTGAAAACACAGACCAGATGAGAACAAGAATGAAATTCCTTTACCAAATTAGTGTTTTTTCTATTTTTCTGCACTCATCTGCTACAAAGCTTCCGAACATTGGAAATATTTTTAATAAAGAGTTGCTAAATATTTTATATTTTAATTATTATTCTCATCTTAGTTAATTCTGTTTTAATTAATTTTGTTTTAATTATTGCTATCTTTTTCTCGTAATTTTTATACCTTTCTTCCTCTGTCATTTGTATCTTATTTATCTGATTCTGATCGCAGTTATTACCCGGATTTAGTTCAACTTTTCTATCTTACCATAAAATGCTTGTATTGATTAGGTACTAAAACAAACTAACATTTCCTAGATTTCAATTAATTTATTTTTCATAAATT
The DNA here is from genome assembly GCA_013235015.1 of Araneus ventricosus. Classification (NCBI taxonomy): domain Eukaryota; kingdom Metazoa; phylum Arthropoda; class Arachnida; order Araneae; family Araneidae; genus Araneus; species Araneus ventricosus. Next base: position 13,048 of record BGPR01014487.1, read on the forward strand.
TTCAGTTCATTATTAAATGAAATATGCTAGCAACAATTCTTCCCAGAAAATTTTCTTTTAATAGGAAATCCTATCATCTTTCAGATAACAAGTAAACATAATATACTTCTAAACACGAAAATATGTATCTTTCATCAGAGGCTAAGAGCATTACAACTAATTTTTACCAATATATTTATAATTTTTAAATAAATTATTTATCATCTTGAAATTAATATATAGAGGACATTCTATTTAGAGCAAAACTTAATATTATAAAAAAAATTATATTGTTGATTCAACTTCCATATTATTGAATTTGTATTTTAGTTTGTAGCAACTTAAGAATTGTGTTTTTCAGTTTTCCGATATCTTTTCATTCAGAGTTTAAGGTTACATAATTAGCATTTTATTCAAAATTTGACGTTCTCTTCAAACCATTAATAAATCTTTTTATGCATAGTTTACTGGAAAACATTTAATATTTTCCTTGAAAATGAAAACTTTATTCATTCGACCAACAAAGCTTTAATGCAATTTTTTGAGCTAAAATGGCGAAAATATTCAACATACATATATCAAGTTAATTGTTTCTGGAGTTACGCCAACCTGTATCCGAATTATTTCGAATGCAATTGAGTGAATGCAGAATATTTGATTTCTGAGACATTAGTCCAATGGCATTAAGCATTCTTTTGCTTTTCATCTCGGTTTGAAAAATAACTGAAATACAAATAAAAATAATATATGTGACACATTAATGATCAACAAATGAATCACAGCACATCATCATCAATGAAATAATTATCATCAAAATGTTACTGCGGAAGAATCATAAAATAAAAAATTACAAGCTGAGAACCTAAAATTTCACATTACAGCTTGCACGTTTATAAGAATATATAATGAAGTAATTTTCTTCCAAAGTTTATAACTTATTTCTAAAATAATTTATAGATATTTTTTCAGCACAATTAACAGTATATAAAACTGTAATTTTTCGAAAATTTTCGTAAATTAACAGATCCATGAACCGACATTATACTTTCAATTTGGTAAGGCCTCGGGCTTTCGCTCTGATTCTTCATTTTTCTTGTATCTATTGTCATGGACGGATTGTATGGACCGAATGGAAAAAATATTAAATTTGTCTCCATATCAAAGTATTAAACAGTTTACTTCTCATTAAACTGCCTCTATTGAAATTTCACAAATCAGATTCAGTTGATAAACTTGAAGTTATCATCAGAATTCCATAGTTATCTGATAATATAGTGGGTCTTTGGGGTTATTCAGCTTTTCCGCAATTTTTCATTTCGGGATTATTTGGATTCCTTTCCACAGATGATTTTCAATTCTTTGGTAATTTATGATTCAGACGTCATAAATAAAACGCTTCAATGCAAGTGGTTTCCATGTGTGGTAGTTTTAATTGGCAGATTCTAGGTTGAGTGTCGTCTCCGTTTCCCATCTTTTCACAATTTAAAATGACAAAAAATCACAAATTTTTAAGAAAAAATTAAAACATCAAGATGACTTTTGGGGCTGGACATGAATGCTCTTACCAACATATATCTACCTAAAACAACCTAATGTAGCAAATTAAATCTAACAAATTAATGAATTTCATTGCTTTTGCCCTTACAATTCCTGTAAATATACTTTTTTTATTTTACTGTTCACGAAATAAAAAAAATAAAGAAGTTAAGATTAAAATAAAATATCTTAACTTTTTTTATAACTTTGCAAGTAAAACAAATGAAGTTAAAATTATATTAAACTTCCATCTGTCGCAATTTTGAATCAGAAAAAAGACTTTCGAGTTCCAGCCGCATCATTAATTATTGAAACGGTATAAGGAAGAAGGAGATAAACACACAAATGTTACCCGTTACAATCAGTGAAAATTGCGTCTGCGAGAGAAAATGCTTCCATCTGATAAAAAATATATTTGTACCGGAATCTCATTTATTGCATCATTACAATCTTTTGGGAATTTTGGCAACTCTGACTAGCTCACAAAATACCAAATACAGAAAGAGAGCGGGTAAATAAGAATACGTTCGTTTGATTTCAAAAATAGAAACCCACTAGAATATGGAAATGTGTTTTGAGAGTCATTGAAATTTATGGAGGGACCTGCTTTTCTTTATAGGAAAAACTGAAAAAATATCTGAATAACGTACTTGGATAAATGGAAAGATTCAGCATGCCTGGGGTTTGTATTATGTTCGCCTGCAGTAATGGCCAAAGTTAGTCAATTTTTAATGCTTTGGTTTCTGTTCTACTTTAATCAATACCCGAATCAAGGAACAGCTAATCTTTCTTGTTCAGCAGATCGAAATTATGAACGCACGAACTTAACAAACATTAGTAATCCAATGTAACCAATAATAGAGTAATTACGTGCCTCTTTTACAGCTACAGAAATTATTTCTCCATTTTCTCCTTCAGCACAGCTAATTAAAGTACCTTTTCTGTCATTAATATGTTAAATTACTTTATTCGCCTATTTATTTTTGTTATATCACTGATATAAAAAAAAGGATATTGCTCATTGCACAACTTGTAAACAGTGTCTATCTAGCGGTTTTTATAAAAACGATTCTGAAAGCTCTTACATAAGAAACAAAATAACTCATAACTCATAAAGATTATGGAAATTAAATCGCCTGTAAGAAATATATCTAACTAATTTCCCTTTACAAATTTATTATATCAAATTCTGTCACAATTTATAAGGATTTTCTTAAATGTACCATGAGTTGCCTGAAAAAATATGAACTGATCTAATTGGAAAAAAATATATCAAGAAAATGTTGTCTGTGAAACAAATATTGTCATTTAACTTAACTTCTTTCGATATTTTTCTCAAGAAAAAGAAAATGACCTATTTTCTTTTAATTAAAATTTAATTCATGGTCTTTTTTCGATAATTGAATGGCAATAATAACTAGCCAGCTGTGCTTAAATGTTCCAAATTGTTTACTCATTATACTATACTAAATTATATAGGGGGCGTAGGTTCAAGAGGATTATCCGTTTCCTTCGAAATTTTATTTTGTCACCTCAAAATAATAATAACAAAATAGTTTCACCTGCCATCAGTAGTGGATTAAGTGCCCTTGAGTTGACTTTAAAGACTTAACAGTACAATATTTAACGTGTCGAGAGTTTCAACATGATTGAATAAATATTTATCTTCGGAGATTAAATTTCATGCTTAAAATTAAATATTGAATGAATTGAATAACTCATCTTTTGTTGATATAACTTTGCTGAGTTTGATCGGATTAACGCAAAGTCTAAACGAATTGCAGATTGTGAGGTAAATGGTGGAAGTTTGAAAAAAAAAGTATCTTTTGATATAGTAAGTTAAACGATTGATCTGTTTCTGTTCCATTTCGTGTTTATTTATGTAAGCATGAGCAGAAGCTAATTTAATCTGTATGTAAGTATTATCTTCGCTTCAGCAAATTATGAGGGCAAATAATTTGTTTTCTTAAAGTTTGAAAGTCATTGACAAATCAAATGGTATCTATATTATAAAAGCCGTCCGAAATCGTTAACTCTTCAGGAATATGTTCAATGTGTCAAAAGAGATTCTTTCCAGAGGCAACAAATAACTCAGAGAGCATATTTCAGCGGTTTCTTGCTATTTTACTTATGCGGATTCATCAACACGGGGATAATGACGATTAATAAAAATACCAAAATTAATTTATTTCTTTAATTTAGTGGATTTTTTATGTGAGTTTAAAGTTTTCCTTTCTTTTTTGATGCCGAATTCGATTATAATATTAAATAATAAAAATATTTATTATTATTTAATAATGATTATAATATTAAAAAGAAGATATTCTAGAATTAATTTTGTTTCATCAGTTCTGTTTTTCATGCTTTTTTAAATTTTTTAAGCATTCTGTCTGTCTACAAATTAGTATACACACCATGGGATACTGTTTGGATTCTCAGTTATGACGGAGATTTTTTCAGCCAAGTTTATCATTTTATTTTCTTTTTTATTTTATATTGATTCATTGAGGACCAACTACTTTAGAATTAATTTATTTTTCCGCTTCTTGGAGATCTTTACTTTCGTTTCAGTTAAAAAGGTTCTTTCTTTTTCATACTCAATTTTGAAAATGAATAGGTATATATTTTGTAAAACGAAAGTTAGTGTCAATTGATTCACCATTTCTGTTTTTCATGCTTTTTTTTATTTTTTAAAATCTCTGCTAATGTGCGTGAGATTTTCTTCTACAACTTTCGTTAATAAGCCTGCGACAATCAGATCTGAGATATTGTTGGCAAACTGAAAGCCCGTCTTAGACGGGCACAAATCCTCTAGTATTTTAATATTGGTGAACTTATTTTTATTTCTCCAAAAAAATAATAATTATTTAGATATTATCATATAATTCTCTGTGAAATAAAACGTTTTCAAGTTTCTCTTTAGCCTTTTTACTAAGAAATAAACCAAAAATAGTAGCCGACGTGAAGCAAAATATTATATTATTAATTCTTAAGTTTGAAGCACTTTTCAAACACAGCTTTAGATGTCATTGGCTACAGGACCTGTTCGTTTTACTACATGACTTGCTTTGTTAAATTAACAACTGGTTAGAAGATCCAACAGGGTTAGTGGCAAATTACGTTGTATCTAGTCACATATTACACAGTCAGATGACAAGTTACCTGAATTGGCATACTACTCCTATGCATTCCACATCACTACATTGCGAATACTACGTAATTTATTAATTGCTATTAGTAGAATTAGTCGATGATTTTGGAGCCTGAATATCTGTTGAGTATCATCGTTTTGAGGCATTTCGTTGCTTTTAGTGTATTTTCGTTAATTACATGATTATTACTCATACTATTACACTTAGTGTGTTATAGTATAAGTAATAATTAAATATTTGGTGAGATATTACTCAACATGATTTATGTGCTTGACTATGCATAAAAATATCTGCAGAATGATTCGCTTTTCTTATTTTAGTTTTCTATGAAATTAATTAAGTGGAGTACATCATACATCTTATACTTATTTAAAACTGATACTGATTCAAAATTAACGAATGGATATTCTGGATAATGTCTTTAGCTATAATTTTTTTTCCTCGAGGAATTTCCTTAAAAGCATTAAAACATTGTATTAGAATTTGATATGTAAAATAATAAATATAACTCTGAGCTTAATTTATGTATCAAAAATTGTGTGTTTTCTTATAAATATTTTAATAAGTTTTGGAGAAAATAAATGAGATGTTTAAAAAATGCATAATCTAAATTTAAATACAAGGAGATAAAATCTTCATTTAAAATATAATAATACTCTTCATTAAATCAAAAAGAACTAAAAATATTTTATATGATTCAGGCAGTACTGGTAAACTATATTTATCATTACTTATTCTCTGTCATCTTTGAAAAATACAAAGCATATATTACCTTCTAAAATCATTTTTTATAATACATAAGAAAGAAATATAAAGATTTAAAATGCTTATCATAATGTAATAATGCATTCTGTAAATAAATAAATGAAATAGAATTAATTGGCTTTCCAGCTGACTTTTCTTCGTGTGCCTGCTATTTAGCTTAAATCAGATGACAATGCGAATTTAAGGTCCATGGTTGTGTTGTTCTAGCATTTCTGCATTAATTATTTCCTATTTTTCATAATACTAAGTGAACTTTATGTTCATAAATTTCCCTCATCCCGAATGTATGATGGTCCAAAAGCAGTATTTTCGTAAAATGAAATATAAAATTCAATAGTTCTATTATTAAAGACAGATTTTTTTATTGAGATTCAAATGGTTGTTTGGTGAAAAAGACAGCACTATCACAGTGTTTTATGCATGACGGAATATTGTAAAATAAATCTTCTTTATATCTGACCAGCTAAATAAGGTACCTCTGCATTCGCCAGAGACATTTTTTATTTCTTATTCATTTGTTTCATATAATTGTTTAGAAAACCACGATCATTTAAGGCGCCAATTTACACCTAAATTTAACATTGAAAATTAAAGAGATGTGACATTTAATTATTTCTAAAAATATATTATTATAAATAAGAAAATTATCCTCATCACACATAAAAGGAATTCCTTAGTACTTAAAATATTTTTAAAGCAAAGAAATTGATTATTTAACTTTTTTCAATTCACAATTTCTTGATTTGTAAGAATTCTACCATTTATCTTGAACAAAATCAATTCTTTATGACCGAGTAGGTGGAGAAAAATTAGCAATGAATGAAATTATATTCGTATATGTTTTGCGTTAAATTATAAACATACTTGACGAAATTTAGTATTAGAACAATTCCATATCTTGAAAATGCAAATTAATGTATCTAGAGTTTTGTTAATAATATAAATCTTTTTAAAATATAGTTTTAATTTAATATAACAATTCTTGAGATAATATAAATTAATACATTATTTGTCTGAATTCTTTACAATTGGATGCTTGTATTTGTACGTACTAAATAAATACAATAAAATAAGATTGTAGAAAAATAAAAATGATAATCATATATAATAATATAAATGCTTCCTAAACGAATATTAAAAAAATCCTTCTTTTCTTTCTTTCATGGATTTTTTTATGTTTGGCTACAAACTAGGGTTTTAAATATAATTTATCTTTTACTTGATTTTCTATCTCATTTATAACTGCATATTGCGAACATAATTGAAATACATATGATCCAACATGTTTGAAAAATAATCAAGAGAAACGGAGGATAAATAACTGAAATACATTTTGAAATGTCAAGTTAAATAAAGCGAGTTATTTACCCTTTGAAGCATGCCAGCAACTTATATTAGCATTATCAAAAGAAAACCAAACCATTCAAACGCTTTAGTTCTTCAAAATGTTTGAGGACATTTTGCAAGAAAACGTGCTGATTTTAATGACAGATACTAACCTTTCGGTTGAATTATTTCTAGTTCCATTATAACATTGACAAAGTAGACAAATTATGAAATCATTTGTAAGAAATATTTTGGCAAGTCTTTGTACTTGGTTCATTTGATTCCAGTTATAGCAGTCTACAAAAATATTAAAACGTTGCAGTCATTGTAAAATTATTATTATTATCTAATAATTTACAAAATTATATTTTTATAGAAGGATATGGCATGTTGTTTTCATGCTTTAATAAGTATTTTCTACTTCTAGATTTAATATTTTCAATTTAACATGAAGGCAAAAACATAAATATATTTTTATAGAAGGATATGGCATGTTGTTTTTATGTTTTGATAAGTATTTTCTTCTATAATTTATATTTTCAATTTAACATAAAGGCAAAAACCTAAATGAATAAAATAAACCAAAATCATTATTTAAATGACAATAACAAATATATATTTAAATATATTATTAATCCTTAAAGAGACTTTTACTAAATGTTTTAGATAGAGCTGTTTCATTATTTATTCAATATTGAATTCATAAATTTTTCTGTAGCTTGCTTTTTATTCAAACGCTATAATTTGAAAAAAAGGAAGAAAGAACAAAAAAAAGTGGTGAAATTTTCGTGAGATGTTTCTTCTTGAAAAGATGTTTTAAAGCGGAATAATCTAAAAAATGAATCTATGCTTCGTAAAATAATATTTTTACAATAAAAACATTTATCAGTTTCTGTCCATATAATGTATAACCAGTTTTTTGTCATTGTCTAACTGGTTTACATGGAAAAATGAATGAAGTCAAATTTCATTACGCAAAAGCCACTTTCAGCTGATATGCTGCCAACGTATGATGAAAATTGCTAATTAACCAATTCATCAACGTTCGCCATATAAGGAAATCATTAATATAAAATGTACGCGGTATAATATAAAGTATATACGGTAAATCATTAATGTAGGTAATTTAATACCTCCAAAATTAAACGTGAAAATGTTCGAAGACAGGGCTTTTAAAAAGCAAATAAATTCTGGTTATTTTGCTGGTGATGTCTTAGAATACCAGAGCTATATTTAGGCATTCATAGCAAAATATATTGCCAGTTGTCTCATATAAGAATATAAATAGCTTTTTAAAACAGGTCTGTGATATACCTTTAAAACTTTATTTAAAATAAAGAATATAAGAAAATTTATATAAATAAAATGAAAAACATATTTTGTTTAATATAAATGTTTCAATATTTACGATGAGGAAAAAGAAATATAATAACAAAATACATTTTCTTTCAATAGATGCGTATATAAGCTACTGAGTTATTTTTTATGGTATAAAATACTATTTTAAATTAATTTTTAGTGTGAATTCTGTTGTAACTGTCAATATCATGGTTCTCTCAAATAAAATCCCACAGCCAGAAACTTATTCCATTTGGTGGCTTCATCAATCAAACATATTCTTTATGTAACTGACCGTTGCTCTCATGCGATTCGATTTGAATGCTTCCTTTCATTCTTCATATTTCACTTAAAGTAGAACTTTCCGATAGAAGAAATGAAAAAGGAAGAAAAAGCCTGTATTTGATAAACCTGCTATCAATTCTTTTCAATTTCTAAAAGACTTCTTTTCCTTAACATATAGGATGTGAAAAATGATACTGATGTAAGTGATGGATTTATATGGTATTTATTTTTTAACTTAACTTGGTCATCATTTGAATTCGAGGGTAAATATACCGTTTAAACATAAATTAGTTTCAAAAATACAACGTTGGAAACGTAGAATATCTGTAAGAAATATTCAATGACCATCAGTTATGTGTGAAAAAAATTATTTTGGTTCATTGTTGAAAATACAAAGAGACAGCTATTGAATACTTTGCATTTTGGCAGATACAATCAGTTTGATCATCCATGGAATCTGGTATGCTTCATTGAATAGTGTAGTCATCCACAGTGCAGTCCATACCGGTATATGTTTGTTTCAATTCAGGAGTATGGATGAAAATAATGTATTTTGGCCAATGTTTCTGTTCTGAACTTATTCTTATTGATGAAATGGTTTCCTTTAAAGCTTGCAACTTAATTGGTAAGAAAATATGTTTAAAAGCAAAAAAGGAGAAAAAGTATTTCAATTTTTCGCTTGAGTTGTTGAGTATTTAAATTGTGCTTTCTGAAATTTTTATGGATGATTTTTAACTGTTTATACATTTTTAAAGTCCATTGACGGCTGAAGAAGCCTTTTATATATGAAGCACATTAAAATTTCTTCTCCCGCTAAATGTGAATAATTGAGTGATTGTGATTTTCAATTCTTTTCTCTGATATCTCTAAAATAATATTAACTTAAAGAAAATTCTTCACCATAAATATTTTTCGAAAGGTAATTAACCGAAAAAAGAATGAATTGTTTAAATTATGAAAGAATAGGTTCAGCAGCAAAATAATCGCAGCACCACGGTACAGAATTCAAAGTTTTTTAATATTGCAAATTTTTACATCAATAATTATAGAAAAACATACCAACAGGGAAGGAACTTTTCTGAAACCAAAGACATGATACAGTTTTACTTATTATAAAGCATATAATTCTCATAAGAATCAACTGTTAAAAAAGAATTGCTCTTAAAAGCATTCATCAAAATCAGAATCAAAACATTGAAAGCTATAATGACATACATAATATACAGTAAGAGAAAAAAGATAGGCTTCATATCTTGATAATTTATTTCAAACAAATTTTTATCTCCATTCATCAGTAAATGCTCTCACCGTCAAGAATTTAATGAAAATATGAAAGGAATGAAGACATCAGTACTTTAATGCTACCATAATTGCATATAATAAAAAACAATTCAAGATAATTTGTTTCAATGATAAAAATTTATTATACTGTTCTGTCGATAGTTATATATATATATATATATATATATATATATATATATATATATATGAGATATTTTAATTTTTTAACTTTCCTAAATAATCTTAACGACACCTCATTTTAAATACTTCTACTTTCAACATAATAAACGCACTACAACTTTCTTTTCAAATCACGAGTTTCTGAAGGGGAAATTCCCTTTCCTGGGTACGTTCTGCGCATTCTTTTCTGCCCTTTTTCACGCCAGCATGTAAGCTTTTAACAACAACGCGCCGCTCGGGAGTAAACTTCTGAATTCTGGTCATGGAGCTACATAAAAATTAAATACTTTACCTATGAAGAAATAACGCCTGATGCCTAAATAAAAGAAGATTTAAACAAATATCGTCTCTTCCTTGATGACAATGGACTGCCTTTCACCTTTTTAAAGCCTGATCTTATATATATATATATATATATATATATATATATATATTTGCCAATTCTGTTCCAAGATAGAGTGATTGCGAAACAATTTAAGAATGCTCTTAATGAAAAATTCTTTATTTTAGTTGTTTTAATTGCTTTTATGATTGGAAAGAAAAGAAAAATGTTGAAATAGATTTTAAAGCAGAATTCAAAATTTTAGAGAGAGAACCCTTTGTTTCTTTATTGAGATATAATTAGAGTATTTGCGATTACGAAACAGGATATTGAATCATTACTTCTCGATATAGGGTTTCATATCAATAATAAGTAAATCTATTAAATTCCTGAAACAAAGATAGCTAAACAAAGTATTAAAACATAAGCTGCTGGAAATTTCCTGTGGAGGAAAAGTAAAGAAATAAAAACGTTTACTTTTACTTATTAAAAAAGGCGTATTTTCGTTTGTAGGGTCTGATGATAAATATAAGATGAAGTCTAGAAGATATGAAGATTAATATAGAGTGACGTCTGTATTATATGAATAAATAATCAAACCTATTTCTCTTTCATTCATGTTCTGAATCTAATCACATTGAATTTAATTTTAAAATTCAAAATATTCATTTTACGCTTCACATGTTTATGAAAATAATGCTAGAATCAATATCCACGATTTACTTGAGAAGAATTGTCTTGACTTCCTTCCAGACCATTGTTGAAAAAGCCATAGCCTCTATGTTCGAAGATAAAAAGTTAGTTACGATTAATATTACATCAATTGAAAAATATTTTTAGTATGAATAACAACATCTTATTTACGCACAAAAAATTTCAAAACAGCTAAGTATATTTAGTACCAGTAGAGGCAAGTCAAGTGCATCTTAACGTCGAAAACTACAGAAATACGAGGATAAGTGGTATTCTGGGAGTTCTTGTGATTTTTGTTCTTCAGGAGCTCAGAAACATATTTTAACGTAGGATTCTATAGGCGGTAGAGTCATATAAATGAACTAGAAGGTGTGATTCGATCTAAAGTTAATTGGAAATGGGAAATCATGCACCATCCTTATTACAGTCAAAGAGAAAATTAGAGTAAGATAGAGTTGTATAATAACGTTTAAAAAGCAGACATACTTTTTAGAGTGTAACAGCTATTAGAAGTTAAAGTGCAATGATGACTATTTCTAACAATTCTTTCCCATTCTTGAAATACCTGAGCATATGCATCGAAGGTTTTTATGTAGCTGTGATTCTCTCAAAAAGCATTCATCTACGATGCGTCATGTACAACTGCAGTACATAAAACTGTCATCAACGTAATCAAAGCAACCCTCGTACGAGTATACGAGCTGTCACGCATGATACTATCATACCGCAAATCAGTTTCTCAGGAGGTACCCTTGCACTCTAAACTTATTTAATGGGTCCAGACACTGAATACAGGAAACCACCTGAAACGAATGGATTTGTAGAAACGTGTTGGAAAGGGAGCGAGGCAACTCATTTTTTCTTGGAGATATATTTTCAAAAATAATTGTTCTGAAGCTGATAATTACCATAATAAGGCCCATGAGAATCAACGATTGCACGTGCGTATGCTCCGCAGTAACATTTCAGCATAAACTTATCAATAGTATCTGTAGTAGATTAGATAATTTTTTTTCTTTTAACACTAACGAACATATATGACGTTCCAACTGGTGTGTTCTATATAAAATTGATTTATTTTGTATGGTGAGGTGCCCTAAAGCTTGAGGGAATTATTTCATATTACCCTGTTTATAAGGTTCTGCACATCGAAAATCAGAGCACGATATTGAGATTTGCTACCCAACGAGACTGGTTTATCTTTATCAACGGAAAAGTGGATTGCACTGATAAGGCAAGTTACTTTTGTTCAAAGGAGTGACATACAAAATACTCGACGAATTATGATATTTTAGATGTAGAGAAATCTGTAGGAACAGAGACGGAAATATTTCTTTAATCGATGATAGCGATTACTTTCATGTTCATGGACTTTAGTCCGTGAATAAACATTTCTGCTCGTCCATTTGCACTAAAACTTTCCCTGCACGGTAAACGGTACAAACAACACACATTCGACAGATGTTATTTAATATCAGGAGAGATAAGATAATGCAATTATTAACAGAAGAACTCTGAAGTTCTGCTGTTATTCTGTTTGTTTGAATAATGAAAGCATGATTTATGTTTATATAATTTAGTGACTTTTTCAAATGCAAAATTTTAAATTGAAAAAAAACCTTTAAAATTGTTAATTATTGAAAATAATTATTTTTAATGAATGGTGCTGAAATTTATGAATTAACTATATTATTACTTGAAAATAATTATGGTGCTGAAAATTTGAAATACAAATAAAATGCTATTTTTGCTGCACCTCTAATTGAGCACCTACCTTTTCTGTCACCTAAAAATAATTGGCCACTAAAGAAGTAGCTGAAAACATAAGTAGTGCGTTTAAATATAATATTTGAGAGATTAAAGAAAACCAAAATTTAAAAATTTTAAATATATTTTATTAATAAATGTTTAAATCATTTCATGCTGTCAATTCAAGTTAAGAATATTGAAAAGACAGATAATTCTGATGCACACAACCCCAAAACATTTTGAAATCACACAACGATAAAACAGATTGTAGATATATATTTTTAGCACAATATTTATCAAATTAATAAATGTAAAACATATCCCTTTTCCATAATGGCCATTACGAAATGAATTTTTACTGATCGTGAGTTAAACCAGTCTTGCAATGAAGTACCTTGGAATGTACTGAAATTATTCGATATTCACACATAATGTTCGGTGTCACAAAAAGTTTCTTGAGTCAGTTGAAGCAACACATTTCAAGTTTATGTATAATCAACATTTTGCAGCACAAATTTTAAGAGGCACCACTCATTCCTGAACAACAGAAATGGTAAACATGAAACCACACAAACAGCAAGCTTTGTCACACAGAAATTAATCAGGAACAAGCTTTGTAGTGATCTACAGGTGTTTCAGCTGTATTATTGATGCCTACAAATGCTTCAAGCAGAACTTCCTTCAATTTCACATTCATAACGAAAACGAAGACTTCTAGGAGCAGGCTGTTCAATTATTCTAACAGAAGGCTTATTTGTGTACTGCAGTCCAGGATTCTGGGAATGGTGGGTTGAGTAACTGGATCCAATAACTGATACTGGATAACTTCATGCGTACTTAAAGGTTCACTCAATCTACATTCGTTGGAGAGCGTAAAATCCACAGGCTATTCACAAAATTATTTTTTAAGAAGAACACAAACGGATTACGACAGCCACCATTCCAAACGTGAACAAAAACAGCTTCAGTTCAAACTATATTCGATTTGCATCTTTTTAAACAGAACGATTTCACACACTTGAATTCTGTCGTGGGAAAATTTCTTGCTGGCCATTTTAACCATTTTTTTCTTTTTTGGGCACCATAGTACAACATATAGCCACCACTAACGGCCCTCGTGCCCTGCAGGTGCACCACCTTCATCTTGTTCAATCAAGCCAATCTATTCAAAATTTCACACAAAGGAATCTCTCTCAGTCAGGCGACGCTAAAGCCATTTCTCACAAAAATTCATACGTCATACAAAAGGGCTAGCAAATAGTTCCATTAAATTGATTTGATTTACAATTTAATAAACTTGAAACATTAAAGGAAATGACATAAAAAGTTAAAGCAATTAATAATTAAGTCGATTACTAGAAAAATAATTAAGAAATTTAATAAAACTGTAAAAAATTACCGTTGAAATTTTAAAAGTTGCCAAAGATGCCACAAGATACGAAAGAAACTTTGGTGGAGAAGATTTAAATATTTAAAAATATTGGTAAGCCGAAAAAAGTTGTAGTTGCATTTTTTGCAATCTAACACAAATATTTTTCAAGAAGTTAAATCTTCCAGAAATCCAATATTCTATTTCTTAGATCATGCTGGAATATTTGTTTTTATTAATTTTATCTGAAATATAACTACAATACGGTCTGTGTATAACTTTTTTTAAAGTGATTTGGGAAATAGTAAGGTTAAAATATTCTTTCTCCTAACCATCTATTTCACAAGATAGAATAGGTTGTCTGAGATTTAGACCAGACTATTCCCTACGAAACAGAGAGCAGAATATAACAGGCAAGTAAAGAAAACACATTTATAACAAAACTGCAGTCTAGACTCTATAATAATAACAGAAAATGCTAGTTTAGAAGAAGAAACAGTGTTATAAGCAGACAGTTCCTGAATAAGAATGCAGAAACATTATAAAACTTTCATGAATTTAAAAAATTTAATATTATAGGGGAAAATAAGTTTGTTTAACAAAGTTTGTAGCATCAAATTATTGGAAGCCGTATTTTATATCTTTAAGTTAATTTACGAAATACGAAACGCTGATGTCTATGGAGTTATATATTATACTTTTGGTGTAGATATATAACAAAGAAAAACTACAATATTTCACTGGAAACTTATTACCAGAAAAATACAATCATTAACCTTCCAACTGCGTATTTTTTTTAAATCGCTATTTAGATGCAACGTTCGGAAACAAATTTAATTAACGTATCACCAAGTGAATTTGTATTTATGTGCAAGACTTCATCAATGTAATATGATTCGAAGCGGTAAAGGTACTGAGTAAACACATCAGCTCGTGAAAATCTCAGGGTGGAGCAGAAAATAGACTTATTTTCTACCCGCGGAATAAGCAGTCAGAGGGTTAAAAGCGCATGGCACTTAAACTAACAAATATTTAAGTAATCATCCTAATATAAAAGGTTTTTCAAAAAGTATACAGGATGTCCCGAAAGAACATTTCCAAACTTTAACCCGAGAGAATGCGCGCCTCCTTAGAGAACGCTGAGACGTGTGGGTGTTATAGAATGACCCCAAACTGAAATTAAATCCTGCTCTATTAAAATCATTATATGTTTAGTTGGAAAAATAACTCTTTTGACTTTTGGACATTAAGAATACAATGCTTAACACAAATAAAATCTATTCCATTATTATCCGCTAATAACGCACGGATTTCTAGAGAGGAAAGACGCGCGGTACGCCAGTAACTGACCAAACGTGTATTAGGGTACGGAAAATTCCGGAAATACTTTCTAAATTCTCAGAAAAGGCAGATGCGGTTGATTAACTCAGCTACTGTTTAGAAAGGAATGAACAGGTGGCCAGTTTTCTACGAATCTGAGTTTTACGAAGGATTGGGGACCATAAAATAACCCCCGGGCGTCCTCTCGGGTTACGAGTTGGTCAGGCTTATAGAAAGAAATCATTTTTGGCAATAAAAATGGGGTTGGAAATGCTAATGGGGGAGTACTCTACAAGGAGATCTTTCTCAGTGAATTAAATAAATAGAAGGATGCGCCAGATGAAGTATGAACAAAGATTTAATGGAATATAAGTTCTCAATAGCACAAAAGCACAGTGGCATGAATAAGAGCATTACAAGATGTAAATAGAACACAGATACACTGGCATTAAGACGCAATATCAACAACAAACTTTTGGAGTATTTAAAGCAAGTGCTCATAGCAATTGCCATCCAAAGCGATGCACTCATCGCATATTATAAATACAGCTGTGTTGTGCTATTGGTAATTTGCATTCCATCAAACTCGTATTGGTCTGGTGTAACATTTTCGTTCATCCAGTAGCAAAGTAGGCTCTGTAGAATGCGTACTTTGCGTTTGCAATCTGATGTCCCATTGTAATATTCATTTGTTTCTGTATGCTTGGCATACTCTTTATGCTTGCTAAAGGATTTTTGAATCATGTTGTATTTTAGTTAAACATAATGTCAACATATTAACTTACTTGTAAACATAAAATTATACATGTTAAACTATTGTTTTTAGCATCTTGAAAAACCTTGGAAAATGTTGTGCCGTTTCAAATAACTGTAAAAATAACTGCTGAAGAGCGAGAGACGAGGAATAAAATATTTAAATATTTTTAGCCTAGACAAAATAAATTTTTATTGAACTGCCTACAATGTTAAGTAGAGACGATTTTTTTAGTCGAATTTAATAATATCAACTTTAGATACATAGGGTCTTACTCAATTAGGAACAAAATGAATGGTTACAAAAGCAGTACACAACATTTTGTGTTATACTGAAATCAGTTAAGCGTCGATAAGCAGGCGCAATTGTAAACTTTCTCCTATAAAGTACGTGGGGGATAAAAATTCGATAAACGATTTGCTTAAAGTAAAGCCCATACCACGATGTTAATAATCTGGAATTTGAGAATGAAGTTATTGCATTAACTCGGAAAATATTAGAAAATTAAGATTTCGTAACGGAAAATCGAGCAAAACTTGGCTAACGAATAATCATATATTGATCAAGTTCCTTATTCCCTTCCCAATCCATCTCCTAGATTCATTTGATAAATGTAACGCCTCCTATAACTCCAAATGTTAAAGAGATCTAGCGAATTAGAGCCTATACGCGAAATAACATGGTCTATATTTCCTTAAGCTTGAATATTCAATAAATAAAACGTTGTTAAAGAAATAATGAAAAAAAGCCAAAGCTCTAATCTAAGAATAGAATTATGTTACCGAAACAAAACATACTAATCCAAAAATTAAAAAAAAAGAATTAAATTTGCAAAATATTTTTTTCGTTATGAGCAACAAGTAAAAGATGAGCAATAAATTCAAAAAATGGTATGGGTATCTAAGCGTTTCCCTTGTCAGCATCGACTAACTCAGTCTTCGATGTGATAAAATGTGCCCTGAAAAAATACGAAAAACAACAAAATACACTTTTGATACTATGCATATATTTATAGATTAGAAAACGATTAATGGCCACAAGTTTATTCACAATAATTAATGATCACTGATAAATGAACAATCAATGATAAAAGAATGAATCATATTACTGAAAAATACAAAGCCAAAAATGAAAAATAAAAATAATCAAATTTGCAAAATATAGTTATTATTTTCGATATGAACAAGTGTACGATGAGCAATTTCGTTATGAGCAAATCTCTTTTTTGTCATGTGAATGTGATTTCAGATACGAATCCATCTGGAAGTATTTAAATATCGTCATTTAATTAAGATAACCAGAAACGGAGTTAACACTGTCTTGCCTAGGCATCCAGGGACCTTAAATAACAGCCGCTGAAATAGCTGGAGTACTGAGTCTGGCCGTCACCGGCCACGGCCCGACCCTCCCATAGGATGCACGGACTATCACTGGAGGGTGTAACTCGACTCCCGCCATTATTGTGCCCACAACCAGAAGCGAGAACCCGCTTACTTATTCGTCGGTTTCTCATCCACGTACTGGTGGTGCCCCCAGGTGGGAGATATGTAACTAACATAAAATAACTTACTATTAAAACATGAGTAAAATGACGGATTAACCGTAATCCTATTGAAAGCTTGCATTTTGATTTGGAAGGGAAAAAAAACTGCAGGTCGTTCCTAAATGTTAACAAACACATTCAATAACTCCCTCATACCGAATTGCTGAGTTCATGAAGTTTACAGAATTAGAATTTCTGTATGCGACAGCTCAAAGGGTACCAAAAATTATCGGACAAAATCATTGTACTGTTATTTAAAAATGCTCTATGATTGATTCGACATTCCGTGAGATAAACGAGAAGCTGTAGCGTAACGACCCGTGGTCAAGAGAGAGTTGATACCCCGGGCATCAGGTTTATGGTTTCCTTGAAATCAAAACATTACTGCTTTTGCACTAATGTTTTGACTTGGTGCGTGCACCTATGCACTAAGTTTTCTTTGTAACAGCTTCCTTTCTTTTGTTCCACAACTTTTATAAGAGGTAAGATTTTAAGCCCTTCTTTTCATACTTTGTTTCAAAGATTGTTTTTAATTTCTTCTTTGTGTATAAATATTTTTCTTTCCAATATATTCCGGAATAGGTTCAGGCGTTAGAGGAAATTAACATTAAATTCAGACCTTAAAGTCTTTTTCTCTACAGAAAACCTATTCTAGTTTTGAATCTGCATAGATGAATGGCCTCTGATGAAGTCATCCACCGGATTCTTACTTCTTATCGTTGTCTGCTATTATTTTTGCATTTTTAACTCTTCTGCAATTAAAAATTCCCTTTATTAGTATTTATATTTATTCTGTACTGTTTTTGCACCATTTTTAAAGCAAAATATAATGAGAATAAAACACACTTTATTCCGGGTGCCATTTATGCTTACCAAGCTAATGATGACGACTGGGGTGAAAAAGATATTTTGCTCCCCGTGCACAACTTATACTCGCTACGGCACTTATGAGTGGTGCCTTATACACTATTAAATCCATACATTAGTTTAGATTATTATTTCTATGATTACTATTTAAACTGAAAGGAGAAAGTCAATTGGTTCTAAATCCCATCATGGTATGAGGTTTGGAATCGACTCTTTAAAACGCATAATATAGAAATAAGGACTATGAAAGATTAAATTCATTTTTGACAGTGGACAAAGGTATAAATATTGATTTAATAAAAGTGAAGTTAAAAATGTTGGGTTACAGAAAAGAGAAAGCAAACAAGATATACGATACTCATAATGTCTTCTCCACCTCAAGTTAAAGCTGCGCAAAATAATATTTTAATTTTCATGATTTCAGACGAAATACTGAGTCTCATAGTTATGTTTCCTGAATTCTACCTGAATATCTAAATATAAATACTTAATAATCAACAACTCGAATTAATTGGCACAATTATGGATTAGAGTGACCTGAAACTACAATTGTCTGTCTCAAGATTCTACAGTCAAGTTTTAGAATTATATCAATCAAGTCTGAATAGTGCAGTTTCAGTCATGGAATCATTGAGAAAGCTTATACTACTGAGCTATTGAGTAAGTTATTTAGGCACTTAATCCACTAGAAATTAATTTGGCAGAATTACGAATAATCTCTTAAATAATGGTAATTATATAATAGCATATATCTCTCAATAATTCCATGATTACGTTGAATTAGTACCCCGACGCTTAGAGTTAACTCAATATATCTTAAAAGATTGATAACCATTATTAAGTGCAGGGAAAACCCGTATATAACAGTTATTCGGCACTTAAAAAATGTCTCATCAATATTGATTTATGATAAACGTAGAGGAGGACTAGTGAAATAAATGGGAATATGTTAAAAAATAATAAAAAATATTTTCACATATATTTTTATAATTAGGAGAAATATCTTTATAAAAGAAATTTTCATGAAATGTACGAAATAACAAAATATATTATATTATGCTTTTTTCATAATTTAAAAAATTAATTGGCCAAGGGCATTCATTTATTTGTCAAGATATTTCCATTTTCCAGATAATTTCCATTTCCTCATCATTGTTTTGGCCTTTGTTCTGTGTTAGTTTTAAAAATCTTTTATTTTGCATTTTGGCTTAAGGAAACACAAATGAAGCTTCAATTAAAATATTTCCTTCTTTAATTGAAATCCGCAAAGAACGAACATGAAAAGCCATCTGTATGGTTCTGTCTAAGCCTTTCATTTCGTTTTTTCGAGGATGTAGTTTAACTCCTACGCTTTAACTTGTACTGTTGTCTTCTAATTCCTATTGATATATTCCATTTGTAACATTGTAACATTCCTCTTTTTTTCCCTAATTTCGAATAAGAATTCTTTAACTCTAAAATAAATTACGTTTTCAGAACGTTTCTTAGAATTTACGGATTTCTTGAATTATCTATCCGTATTCCAGATTGATAGATTCAAGGAGGGCTTTTTCCAATGTTAGGGCATAAGCTTAACACAGTTTAATTTATTAATGTTAACGTTCCTTTAAGAAGTTACGCGAGGCTACGTGGAGACGGACCACATAATACTGAAACGTAGTCAGAAAAAGAGGTTCTAACACTAAATTTCCTCTTCACACTAGTGTGAGGACGTTTGATCCTCGACGGATTTATAGGGCATCAGGCCAATATACATGCCTGATTATCCATAGAATAGGATATCAAACCCGTAATCTTCAGTCACTTAACCGATACACTGATAGGATGCCACTGCGCCCCCTAAAGCCCTATATAAGCTAAGCTAATTAACAGAAGCACCATGTCACTTGAACGTTATTGCAATATTTCCTTCGGTATACATTTTGACATAAAATAATTAAAAAAATACAAGCTAAAATATTAAAAAATAACTGTTACCTGGGACTTCTTGCGCGAGGAATTTGAATTATTATATTTTTTTTAAAATTCACTAATGTAAATGTTTTGTTACATGTTGAAAGTGGAAATTAAAGTTATGACGGTTGATAATACATAATTGGATGACTAACAGGAGCGTATATGTCTTCTGTTACAGTTAGGTAATTTGTTTATCTTTGCTAACACACTTTTGTTCACTACGTTTTTTGTTTTACGTTTCTTGTACAGATGTAGAGGTATTGTGGGCCGCACACACGTGAACACGCCATTTATAGTTTCCCATGGGGAAAATATGGTTTTTCCAAATCTACACCTGCCACTTTGAGTGTCTGGCCTTGAGACTTGTAAATGCTATTTTCAAAGGAATTGTTACCTTTTCAACTGGGATGGTAAATCCTTCGGTATTATCGGAATGCGTGGAATTAAAACATTCTCTCCTCTCGCTATGCCTGTCACAACAGTAGCTTGCACGACGTTAGGACCTAGGCGTGTAATTTGTAACTGTGTGCCATTGCGCAGTCTCGGTACATCGAGGTTACGTATGAATAGCACTGGCACACAGAATTTTAATCTCAACTTGTCGGAAGATACTGTGACAATTCTAAGGAGTTGAAGAAATCTATAGGATATGATGTTGCTTGTTATTGCCCATTACCTTATGTACAGATAGATATTCTGAAATACATCCAGCCATTTGTGACATATTTTTTTTTAAATTTTTCTGACCCAAAGCTTCATTAGTCAGTGCCAAAAATACCCATTAAAAAACCATTCTTTATTCCTTTTATTAACCTGTAGTGCAGGATAAACCTTGCTTATCAGTTCCTCTGTGTTATGAGCAATTTTGAAAAATTACTCTTTCAATTTAATACACTGTTTGAATCTCTTTTAAACTGACCTTCATCAATTTTCAGAAGATACTCCAGCCTAGAAATCGATACTTCCAAAGATTCACCTCCTAGAACCAGAAATTCGATGAATATCCACCGATTCTTCCGTAATTCATTCGAAAAATTCACCCTTCACATCACTGCCAACCCTGGAGTAACAATTCCAGCGATCCCTCAGTATAAATAACAAGACAGAACAAAAAACCAGTCCGACGATTTTTAGGATGGTTGCGACAATAATCATCAATATAACCGGTTGTAATACATTATTCAATTTTTCTTCATCGTCGCATGGAACAACACTAACAGCCCCGAATCATGGAGCTGCAACTGTATGAAACAACGTAACTAAATGATACATTCTACCCTTTCACTGCACTCATATGATAAGTCCTCTTGCAAATATTTTATATTATACTCGGATTGTAACCCTCTATGTGCTTTTCATTTTATTCTTCTTTATTCATGTATAATTATGTTCCCTTTTATGTGTTTTTCTATCTCATGATGTAATTTTTTTTTTTACTTTTCAATAAAGGTTTACACATACTCATCCAACCTACAGGAAGCCGTTTAGGCTCCGAGTTCGGGGGTACGCTGTGGTGTTATGTATCGTAGGATAGTTTCTGCATTAGATCATTAATAATTTCCTATATCCGACGCGGCCTACTCATTCCAAAACTCAGTAAATACTCATTCTTTAATCTTTACCAGTTATAGCAATATCATTTAAGTGTTCTACTAAAATTAATACTTTGTTGTAAATTACGACATTTTACTCAATGGTATTATCATGTTCTTACAATCTGTGGAATATGTCATGCACCATGCTATATGTCATCCGCTTCTACAATTCCAAAGAATATATAAAACGAAATATATTTCCGGATATTTTCACTTTAGTTATAATTAACCTCAGTTTTTAAATTTCAATCTAAAACCTGACTATCTTGTGACCGACATACAGACAGATACATGTATTTTCTGCTTTATGTTACAGATATTTATAAAAATAAGCAAAATTTTCAAAAATAAAGGTAAATTAGTTCAAAGTCTAACCGTTGCCTAGCAACGGAGTAGCTATAAATTTTCGGTATTTCAAAATCGTCTGCATGTAATTACCATGATAACTTTAAAAAATTAATAAAAATTGAAGAAAAATTGTCACAGAAATAAAAGTGGTATCATTGGGAAGGTACAAGTTTGAACTTTAAGATGGTATAAAATTATTTTTTGTTGGACAATTGGCTCCGAAGTTACGGAGGAAAAACGGTTTCGGTTAATTTCGAATTAACTGAGTGTTTAATTAACTTTTGAACTTTGAAAAGTTCATAAGTGTCTTCCCCTTATCTTGAATAATAAGTGTGCAAAATTTGATTAAAAACTGACCATTGGTTTAGGAGGAGATGTGGAACATAGCCACATAGCAACAATGACTTTTATTTATATTAAGATAAGGATTTATTTCTTGGCTAATTACGTAAATGTAATGCTATCAATTCTTATGATTTGTAATGCAGGCAGAAGATAGGATATTTCTAAAATTCCTCAAACATATGTCTGCTGGTTTTATACAAAGTATAGTAATGTACTACGCTAATTTTTTGTAAAGTATACTAATTAGAATTTTCATTTTTATTATTTTTGCATAATACTTTATTATTTACAAATGGCATCAACATGAATATTTGTATCAAGTTAAATTTCTCTTAGTTTTCACGTTTTAGAGAATGCAGTTCATATTTTGTCATGCATAATTCTGAAATGCAATGCATTTTTGATAGGGAGTATCAGGAATATTGCGGTGATATTAATATCCTGCCAACTTAATATTTAATTTTATAAGAAAGACAAAATTTATCTTATACCTTCTCTAGATTTAGGAATTTCAATTAATACTTTGCTTACAATCAATGCTTAAATTGATACTTTACATAATAAAAAATCAAATACTTTTTAGAAAAATGCAAAAACATTACTTTTTAGACAGTAGAAAATTTATTTAAAATTTACAGAAAAATATAAATAATCAAACCTATTTTTCTTCCCGCGATTCTTTGAACTTCTAAATTTCCATCTCAATATTTGAACGTAAATCAGAAAAAAGAAACATTTTTACAAACACAAATCAATTTTTTAAAAGTCTACATATCCATTATTTTTTAATTAATATGCAAGTAGCAGAAGTTAAAATTAGTTTCACGAACGGGCATTAACTAGATACACGTTCAGGAAGCAAATCATTTTTTATGGCTGATGAAGTTCATTAAATGAATCCCGAAGCATTCGCTTTCCTTTTTAATATAGCAAAAATAAAATGTAATCATAAGAATTTAACTTCCACACTTAATCAACCTTAATCGAGTTGAAACTCACAAAAATGCTATAAATAAATGACACTGCTAACTGAGCTAGAAATCAATGACAGAACATTTTTAATTTTTTTCTTTCAGAATACACGCATATATCGCTTCTTTATGACACTTATTTAAGGTGAAAATTGAGCAGGGTTCATTGATATATGGAAGGGTCGTTTTTCAATAATGAATCTCTGACATAAAATCGATTACTGCTCTTCCTGTAAGATATCTGAAATTCTCAATTTTGTATCAAATTACATTGCACTCTTTTTATTCGTCCCTGTATTTCAGAAAAAAATATTTATGTCTTTTATATATTTCTATTTTCCTAATTTCCTTAAGTTTCGTTTCAAGGTTTTTTCACGCTGAGAATTTAACTGTTGTTGAATTACAATAAAATTGTTAAACAACGAAAAATACTCATACGGAATGTTGTTTACCAAGAGGTTTTTTGAATAAAGAAATATGTAAGTAAAAAATATATCCTGTCATAAAACACATGTTTATTTTATTTGTTTTCAATCAATGTTAAACATTTCTCTCGCATATATATCTATTTAACCACTTAAAATTTGACGGGAAATCTCTCGCATGAAGAGGCAATTTGCACCCGTCATACCATGAAGGGGGATTTTCTAGTTCCTTATAATTAGGCTTTCCAGACGTCCCGGTTTTTAGACAAAATCCCGGTGTCCCGGCCGGTTTACTTCACGTCCCGGTAAAAATTAAATTTGATTATAGATGGCCAAAAAAATCTAAAAATAATTAACTGTGAAGGATTATTTAGGATAATTACTTTATCATTTATTTCACTGTACTGTATGAAAAGTGAAAACTATAGGAGAGTGATGGTTTGCTAATAAATAATATTGTCATCGTATCGCCTTGTCTCGCCAATCGTGACCATGCCTTCTGCTTACCTGGGACATCAGCACCAGTTGAGAGAGTATTTTCTTTGATGAACAACGCATGGACTGATGACAGGGGTTTGATGAAGGAATCTACAGTTAAAGGCTTGATGACCTGTAAAATTAATATCGGAATAGCTTGTGAAGATTTTTACAACAAAATTAAAAACAAAAAATACTTTCTAAAAAAAATCCCAGCCAATGAAAAGTGCACGTAAATATTGTTCAAATTTTTATTCCTCATTCAAAGTGTTTCTTCTTACTTAAGTAACTTATAAATATTAACATATAAGAAATAAAATATTTAAATTTTTATGCTTGTGTCATTTATTATTACCCCTGGTTTAGGTTCCTAAACAGTAACCATTTATTCATATCATTGAGAATAAACTGCCCTCTAAAACACTCTAAAAACCCGCCAAGGGTGTGTACTCTTGAATACCCGCGACGCTGGGGAACATTCCGGTGTCCCGGTTGAACATTTCAGAAATCTGGCAAGCCTACTTATAATTGTCTCATTTTTAGCACATCAGTGAAGAAGTAAATTTTAATAAAAAAATATATGATTATATTTTATCACAGCAAACATTTTAAACTTAAATTACCTGAAAGTGAGCAGGTAACTTTTTTACTACTATTTAATTTTTATATCAGCGTCAATAAGTTTACAGTTCGGTCCTGAATTTCGATATTGTTTCAATTTCATACGACCTTTATTAAATAAGCGGACAAAACCATTTATATTCCTGACTCTTTTGTTTTTTTACGATATTTGAGATCTGTTGCAGCAAGAAAATTTAGTTAAACATCCAGACTTTTAATTAAATAAATATTACTCAAACCATAAGCATATATATGTTTTGTTCATGAAAACATCATCGATTCTATATTTCTCGAAAACTTAAGGAAAACTAAAATCCAGAATATTCAACTAAAAGCAGATCGACTACCTTTTCCTCATAAATTATTAATTTTATTACCAACTGACTCGGCGAAAGTTGAAATAGAAATGCATTCTAACAAATGGGAGAAAATTTTCATTCTGTCAAAAACTCCGTCTTATCCTGAAACAGAGTCCCGAATATTTAGGAATTTCGATAGGCTGTCAAATTCAAATGGGATGTTTATTCCTTAATAGAGAGTTTCTATGAAAGTGCAGTGAATTTCTTGGATTTAGACAAGTTATATGAACGGCAAAACATAAATTAGAAACATTGTAAGTGGAGAGGCGCTCGAAAGGTATCCCTATTAGCACAAGATACTGTACAATATTGCTATTCTGAATACCGCACAATATCGTGCGGTATTCAGAATATCGAATAACATCGTGAGGATATCGTACAATATCTTGTGCTAATAGGGATACATTCTTTGGAAATAAATAAAATATTTGATAAGTAGAATGTTATGAACACAAAAGCTGTTGTAGCTGGTTCCATTTACGTATTGCTC
>BGPR01014488.1:0-31145 GCA_013235015.1 Araneus ventricosus
AAAATCATTTTTATAATAATTTGAAATTTATTTTCTACCATTTTCCCTCCACAAGTAGAAATGATTTTATTCCTTTTTTATAATTAAACTGAATAATCAAATTTGTTTATAAAGCTTAATATTCTAGTTTAGTTATATTAACGTCCACGAAGCAACACGAAGGCTATTTTGAAGCTGACCTCGCAATTTTAACCGCGGTCAGAAGACGCACCCCTCTCTAAAGCTTTCGCACCACAGCAACTGGTACAAGGCTCAATAAATCAAGCATATTGTCTTTTTTTAAATCAAAATCCCTCCTAATAATTTGTGATCATTTCTGTTGGTACTTGATTCATCTACTATGAAGATTTGTTCTTATAAAAATAATTTAATGAAGGTCAAGCGCATGAAAATATTATCTTGAAATCTCAAAAATATTAATAATTTTATTTATGACAGCTCTTGCGAAACTAAAAATAAATAAAAAATTTTAAGGTATAAGCTTTTATTCAAAATACACTTTAAATGAGAAAATACGTTTACACATGTCAAAACATACGTTTTCGTCAAAATGAACTCAAAAGTAAATCTGGTTGTTGGCGATTTTTATAAAAAGTAAACCCAAGACGTGTAAAAATACGAGCTATTACGGCATTCATCGTTGCAGCGCCGGAAGCATAGCGCATTCTCTGTTAGATTCGTGGTGTTACAACCCTACGTAACGTGAGGTTACCATCTTCCAAACTTTATCGCCGAAATATAGGGCTAAAATTTTAATATCATTTTGTTAGGTTTAAAATAGGTGTAGATTGCAAAATTTTTTGCATAATATTGTATTGTCATCGGAAACCCACCACTGTGCAAAATTTCAGAGCTGTAGCTCGATTGGAAGTGGGTAAGAAATCGATCTCAAGATTTGAGACACGACAATCAAGTTGAATAAAAGCTTATAAAAATGAAGTAATCAGCAAGCTTTTGTTCAGTAACTATCTAACACCGAACTATAAAAGATGGAAGTATCATCATTAATGTGAAAATGTTTACGCCACTATGAAATTTGAACTTTACTGATATAATTCTAGTATCAGTATGAAAAGATTTTAAGGAAGGAAAGGAACAATTTTCAGAACACCATATCCTTTATTGTAGTTCTTTAACTTTAAGAAGGAAACTTTATCTTGGCGATTATTTTAGAATTGTAGAGTGAAATCGTGAGCAGGAACCGACTTGACGGGCTTTATGCGGAGCCTCCGAAACAAAAGAAATGAAGATGGCAGCGCGCCTGAGCTTAAATACTGCTGGAGAGGAGGGTTTCCCTTTCGAAATTGAACCGATCAAAACCAGTTGAACATGGGCTTCTGCTAAAATGGCAGTGGTTTTTATCTGAGAGCGAAAAAAAAAATCTATATATTTAAAATAATTCGGTAAAACATTCAGACAGTTCGCTAGCCCCAACCACTTGACGGATTTCGATAATTTTTATGTCATCTGAAAGCTTATGACGTACAGATATGTCATCAAGGTCTAATGCTCCCACCACCACCCCATTTTCGAACGAAATCGAAAAAACATTTCTCCACCGTACATTCTCGATGGGGAAGACCCTTTAAACATTTGCCAGCCACCCGAGGGATTTCGACAATTTTTATTTCATATGAAAGCTTATGACGTCTAGATATGTCTTTAAGGGTCGTCTGGCCCCCATCACCCTTAATTTTCTAGAGATATTCCAAAATAAATGAAATGTATTAACGGTAATAACGGAGATTTTTTTGCAAAAAAGTACTGTGTTCCTGAGCCTCAAAAACTGGACCGATTTCGCCAATTTATTACGTCACTTGTTTCAAATAACTAACGAATCAGAATGTTCCACTTTATTTTCTTAAGTTTAAGATAGTGTTTTTCATTTGTATGCAGTTTTGTTGCATTTCGTTCCAACTTAATTTAACTTTAATAGCAGACGATTTTGCTCAGACATATCTATAAATATTATTATCTTTGTTTCAGTTAATATTTAATTTGAAATCAATAGCAAACGATTTTGTTTCCTTGCTAAATTTATTTTTATTACAGTGGCAACAAGAAAATTAGTTATTAAAAAACTTTTACGGAATGCAGCGTTGTTAAATGAGAGAATGAAGTTGTTTCTGAAATAAACATTTTAATTTTGAGTTAACTTCTTGTTTTCATCAATAATCTCAACAGTTCCATCAAAATGGCGTGTCAAAAATGTTTTAAAATACCTATTGTAAGTAATGGAAACTGTTTTGTTAGGGCGATATCATTCTGCATTTATGTATCTGAAGACTTTCATGCCGAAATTCGTGAGAAAGTTATACAAAACATTGCAACTAGATGAGGTTCATTGAATGAGTTTATAACTTTAAAGTCTTTAAAGTTACTGTTGTCTACAAAGAATATGAAATCTACTACGGTTTTATGGTCTGTTCCACTGATCTTCATGCAGTATTTAAACCTGGAGAAAGTAGTGGCTGAGAGCCTCGAAGCAGCGAGGAGGCGGAGAGAGACTAGTTAATTTTAAAACACGAAAACATGTAATGTATTACAAATATACATGAGATTAAGCTAGTATCAGGTTTTCAGTATTCAGCATCAGCTTTTCGTGATGGTGAAAAGCCATAGACTTTTATGGTTCTAAAGGATCCAAATGCTTATGCCTGGGTTTTCCAACCAGGATTAAAATGGTATTTAATGTACCATTTATTTTCCTGAAGTTTTTATTTTTTCCGTTTGATTTATTTTGACAAATCGTTTTCTCTTTTGCAGTAAAGTGGAATAAAATGTCTGATGGTTAGTTTTATTTATTTCTACTGCGAGAGGTTTGTTTGGAAAGTTGTCCAAGAAATGTGGAACCTTAATCAATCACGCAAACTTGTCCAATTCTGTCATTTTTGGTAGAAGATACAGCAAATTAATCATGAGACGTGGTTATTGAAGGTTTAACAGATATGGGTTTGTTCTAACCGATTTCGGATATTCTTTCCGATGCTGAAAATGGAAACGTTTTCTTGAATTCTAATTTTCAATCATTGAAACTAATGTTATATAGTATTCATAAAAGATAAAGTGATATAATATCATGTTCATATTTATTGGACTACTTACGCCACAAGAATACGTCGTTTATAAAATGATTAATTTTCTGAACTTCAGTATGGGGAGCTCTAAATATTGGGAGGGCGGATCTCAAGTTGGTATATTAACTCGAAATTCGAACGTCTGACTGCGTCGAGTCGCTAGTCTTTACCATTTACACTAATCATAGGAGTTTAATAAAATCCCAAGGAATTACGACACGAAACTGCGATTATGTTTACTAAAACAGGATGAATAGGTTCTCTACACAGTTAAAACTGGTAAGGAAAATACAGGGTATCCGAGAATTGTTGGACCCATTTCAAAAATTAATAAAAAAAACTAATAATGATATAAGTACGGTTTTTTCTAACGAAAGCCTTTTAAAAACGTTTTTTCCAGATAGGTAACGCGCCGTTACCGTGGTCTAGAGGGTCGTGAATTATTGGACATTTCTCATTTTTGAGAGCCATTTTCTGCGAAACTATTAAAGCTAGGAGAAAATAAAAGCAGTATTTTTAAGGAATTTTGCGGTCTTTAATTAGTTAAATCAATTGTAATCGAAAACTGAATAGTTTTCGAGATATTCAAGAAAAACTAGAAAAGGAAACCAGAAAACGCGCATCGACTTCTGTTGAACGGTAGCCATTGCGTATGAAAATCTCTCGCTGTAGAAAATTTAGAGCGTCGTAATGGAACGACACCTATCTGATAAAAAAATTTTATTTGCTTTCTCGTTTAAAAAAAACTGCAGTTGTAGCAATATTAGTTTCTTTTTTATTAATTTTTGAAATGGGTCCAACAATTCTCGGACATCCTGTGTTTCAGAAATTAATACTTTAAAATTTAATCATATATATATTTTTAAAAAGATTCATGAATGCTTTTTAATATAAAGTAATTAAAAGCAAAAATCAAGGGCAAAGTGAGACATTTTATTAAAATTCATTTTTTTTTTACTCTCTGGGATAAAGTGTCTAAAGCCGTGTGGAGTAACCCGGGATCGTATTGTCATTTTATTCCTACATCGTTCGATTGATAACAATAATTCAGCACTTTCTGAAGTTATCAAATCTTTTTACATCATTTCATTTATAATCATAATTCAGAATTCGACATTTCGCACTTCCTTCGTTGAAACTTTCTCGGTTAGTAAGTAGGTTTTTTGAGAAGAAATTTTTAACACTACCTTGATTACTTCATGGGAAAAAGAACAAACCAACAATTTATATTTCTGAATTTCTTAGCCGCATTCTGCCGAATATTTCTTAGCGGCATTTTGCCGAATGGATCCTAATATTGAATTAGGACTTAACAGTAATTTATTTTATATTCATTCTTTCAGACAAATTCATTGATTTTTTCGCGAAGAAATATTTCATTGCCAAATATTTGATTTTCTAAATCCTTTTTTTAAAGGTACAGTTCAAACAACACATAATAGAGTAGTCTGGTTATGCTTCTTTACTACAGCAAAAGATTTAGATATTTGGCGATTGAGCATAAAAAATAAAAAAGGGTAGGGATTTTGTTGACATGTGCTTTCCGAATTGGAAATTTCAGAAATATCAATATGTCAGAAGTCATACTTCTTATTCCTTTATGTGAGTTACTCATACAAATTTCGATATAGAATTTTCCTACATTTCAATCGTACAAAATGTAGGATAATTCCATATCGCTCGTACCAGTCAAGAATTGTACCAAATCTTGCAATAAAAATGAATTTTAGGTAGATTTGAATTTTAGATCAGATTTAAACATATTGAGTGAAACGCACTTACAATACATAAAATGAATTAAAATAAGGTTATAAAAATAGAATGCAAATGGCATAAAACAACACTTGATGGTGGATATTTAATTTGCAGCAGCTATCGAATAAGAAATTTAGCCTATATATCCACTTCGCGGCTTAGCTGATTTCTATATCCGCATACATTTCTAAAATATTTAAAGAATATATTATATTATTTTAATACTTTAATAATGACAAATAAGTAATAATAAGTAAATAAGTAAGGTGTAAAAGTATTATATATGTCTAAACTTACAATAATAACTACCTTTTCGGTAGTTTAATTCATTAATGCTTCGTTCTGAAGCTATATGAGGGCTCATTTGTGACAGATCTTGAAATTATGAAATGCCAAGGATTAGAAATGGAAAAAACCTAACGGTTTAAACCGAAAACCGGTTTTTTTTGTTTCGGTTTTTTGTTTCGGTTATTTTTTTCTCCCGATTATAACCGGTTATTTTTTTAAAAAATCCAATAACCGAGTAAAAAACCGGATCGGAAGATAGGCTCGAATTTAGGTTCGATTAAACTAAAATTTACAAACTTGTGAAGCTTTGAATGCCATCATCTTAAGCCAATCAACGACAACCGCTTCCTCGAGACGTCTATTTGTTGAAGAACTACTCAAATAGTTTTTATGAAGAGATACAT
The DNA here is from genome assembly GCA_013235015.1 of Araneus ventricosus. Lineage (NCBI taxonomy): Eukaryota > Metazoa > Arthropoda > Arachnida > Araneae > Araneidae > Araneus > Araneus ventricosus. The sequence continues at coordinate 5,525 of BGPR01014488.1, forward strand.
ATTAGCCAATGGATTGATTTCCTGTAAAAATAATATTAATAAAAAAAATTGTCTACAAACGGCGTTTGTTTTTTATTAAAAAAAACCCCGAAAACCGGTTATTTGGAGCGGTTATAACCGCCAGGTTGAACCGGAGGTGAAAAAAACTTGAATAACCGATATCCGGTTATTTTCGCAATAACCACCATCCCTACCAAGGATCACACTTGATCTGGGCACCCCATTTTCTGAACTTCCACAATATACTAACATGAGGATGTGTGATCCACGATGTCATATTTAACATGCACCAGGCCCACGAACAGGTCTTAGTGAGAACAGTTATAAATTGACTAAATTTTAAGGAAAATATTATTTAAAAATTGATTAAATTAATTAATCAAACATTAATAAAAATTCTCAGTAATTTAATCTTAGTGAGAACACTACCCATTTTTCAAGCAATTCTTTTTCTCCTTGATTTATTTTTGCATTTGATCGAATGATAGGTGTGTCTGGAGCCATTATTAAGCTGGACATTCACGAGAAGGCTACGCTATGCCATTTGTCCCAAGAACTGGTTTGTATTCCACCCGTTCCAGACGAAAATTTTAGATAAGTCATTCACGGATGTTCCAAAGTTTGTTTTGAGACACATTGATTAGAGAAGGTTCAAAGTCTCAGACTTACTCCCACCCATTCTACTCCTTCCCCAAACGGGGAATTTCCGAGTTTACTAGCCTCGTCGCGGGTCCCAATCTAGGCAGAAGCTTTGCTTTCTCGCTACTCTCGCAACGGGGTCTCAAAAGGCCATCCAGCCGTTACAATCAGACTTCAAACTATTCGTAATTCCAAACATCCAATCCATTCGCGCCAATTTTCATAGGTTTCAACACTGACGAAAGTTTTCCCCTTCCCGTGTTCCAAAAATCTTGGAATTGAGCAGAGGGAAATGACCTGCTTTATACAATTTTATGAGAATGCACTGAACATTTTATATTACACTAGCAGTACGCGCACGGCGTTGCCCGTGGAATCAGGACTTCAACAAAATAATAAAAAAGCCCGCATACAATTACATAAATGAAAGTTTTAAAAACGAAATCAAAACAAAAATATATATATTATTGAGTTTGTCCGCTTCTTTTTCCTCTCGACCGAGTACCGTTAATCCAAAACAATGCTAAAAAATTACAATGTGATATTTATTACACCGCAAGCAAAGTATGAAAGGCAATGAAATAAGTTAAGATGCGCTTAAGAATAATAATCGAAGTCATCGAGTAAATATATCATCTCCTCGTTGAACGCGAAAGTAATGACGTCATCTGCCGCGAAAAAGGAAGGTCACGTAACCAGCCAATGAAATTGCAACAATGCAGTCGGGGGAATCTCTGGAAGAGGTCTCGTTGTGAACGGGCGCTAGCAAAAACACTGTTTGTACTTTTCAGGGAAAAATTAATTTTAAAAAAAAATGGGAAAAGGTATTTTAACGGTTCTTGTTTTAATTCCGACAGAAACGTTCCAGTTATTAGTTGAAAAATATTGAAAATGAAAGCGTTATTAAAAAGGCGGATGCGAGAATTTCAAGAAATCAGACTCAAAAATGACCATCAAAGTGATTATTTTTCAAAAAATTTTCAAAATTCAGTAAATTCCGTTAGAAATTCAAAACTAACTTCATTAGAACGGAAATCGTGTGCTCTTTTCGATGGTGTGTCTATTGCTTTCGTACAATTATTCAAAACCATTCTATTTAAAAATTAGTGCGAAAAATCAATCAAAACAACACAAAACATTGAATAAAAAATTTTCTATATTAAATTTTAGAATTCAAGGCTTCGAGGTGCATTGAGTTACCATTAAGACTACCTGTGTGCGAAATTTCAAGGTTGTAAGTGCGATAGATTCGTCTGGACATCGCACACACACACGACACAAACATTTCCTTTCAAAAGTATAGATTTATCATGATATTTACGTTGCTGAGGTAATATACCATTTAAAAATATCAGAATAACATTATACTCTGAGGAAGTTTTTTCTCTTTTTTCAAAAAGAAATACAAAAAAATACTCTTGTTTTGACAATAAAACGAAGCCAGTGCGTGTGAGGTTACAGTTGCGATGTAAACGCCTTCATGTATGGCGGCTAATTCTACGACATTTTATATCATACTCAGACGTGACGTCAGTTTTTTCTCCAAGTCTATGCGCTTAGATTCACGCGAAATTGTATTAGCTACAAATAGCTATTTAACTCATTGAATAAAAATATATTTTGATTTAAACATCGACAAATAAAAATATACATACCGATTATTTATTTCAGAAAAATCAAATACATCACGATTTTCGTATCCCTCGGAGAAAACGTCTCACGGGTGTTGAGAATGAGAGATTCGATTAGTTCTATCAAATAGTACCAATTAGTTCTACCGATTAGTACTTGCGAATCACAAAATTCGAATGAAGTAACAAATAATTTATTATTCCATTACGTAACATTGGAAAGGCATAAAAGTATGTTGACTTTTAAAAACGAAATTTTCTTAATTTCGGTTTCCAATGAAAATTTAGACTTTTCATTGGAAACCGAAATTAATTCATTAGAAATAAAATAACATTTGAAAGAAAATCAGTCTTGGATATTCGCTAAACAATATTTATAAAGCACAAATTAAACAGACGATTCCAATTGTTATTCTTTTCCTAAATCTCTAGAGTAATTATAACTAAGTAATTTTCAGAACACATGACAGTTTTATAATCATGAAACTTAATTAAAATTTAAAAGGAGGCTCTGATATAAGATCTTCAATTATTTGTTATTCATTCATCAGGATAATTGAAAACAATAAACTGTCCATTTTTTTTCAAAACATTCCACCTCAAAAAACGAAATAAATGAAGATATCTATTTTTTTTCTTCCAAGAACATCATAAAATATTCAAAAATTTATGATTTAATTCATGGGTTAAGAGATAAATGTCAAGTATGAAACATTATTCACCATTTTAGTTTTGAACCGTTTTATGACTAATTTTCCAAACAAATCTGAATAAAAAAACTTTTCCTTACTTTTTATAACATGCAAAGTAAAACATCACTGTCAGCATCTCAAAAATCTGTTTTTCATCCATGGATGAGAATTATTAAAATGACGAATAATATGAAAAACTAAATTATTTTGGTATTTCAAAAGAAACGTTTTTAAATTTTTAAAATTTAACTACTCCATAATTTTTTTATCCTCTTGAAATATTTTTATATTTCCCATGAAACGTTTTTTAATGAAACGATTTGTTAAATCCTTTTTGTTATAAAACTGTAGTCATTTGTTTCTTTTTAATTGTATAGATGCTGTTTGAAGATTTTTTTGTGTAGTTTGGCATAATATAAATCAGATTGTTTCGTAAATTTTAGTGCCTCAAATATTGTATTTGATTGTTCTGAGAAACATCTACATCTTAATTTCTATAATAATAATACTTTTTTCAAGATAGTTTTTCCATTCTCTTCCAAAGCTTTCTATAATCCTTTAATAATTTTAGGTCTACAATTTATCATTGCTCTTTTCAATAGTCCACACGCAATATAAAGAGAAGTCATATAACCAAAATAATTGATCATCTATTCCTGCCTTAATAAAAATGGGAAAACGGCATCAAAACGAGTTTCGTTATATTAACGTCCCGTTTTGAAGCAACACGAGGTCTACGCTGAGACGCACCTCGTAATTCTGAACCGGGGTCAGATGACGAGGACGACATCTGAAATGCACCTCCCTCTCCAAACATTCACACCATACCAGTGGGAGGGCGTTTGGCCCCCTACGTATTATTTAACGTGCAACAGGCCTACATACCCTACGGATTTTTACTGGAATAGGGTTTCGAGCCTGGAAGCTCAGGCCCCGAAGCCGAGACCTTACCACTAGACCACCACGTCCCTCCGGCATTAAAACAAATATGTAAATGCAAAATAAATAAGTTTTATGTGAAAAGATTGTGATAGTAAATTGTTTACCTGCACATCGCTACTTTCTAGCTGCTAGATCAATCCAACTAATGAAAAGAGCTGCAAGAGCTGTTAGAGTTGAACAAGCTGCTGCTAGAGTTGCAATGTAACAAGCTGCTAGAGTTGAGTTTAATATACAGAGTGCCCACTAAAGTCCCTTACTACCCTTTTAATTACCGAATGGTTGAAGCTATCTTCATAAGAGTGGTGTCTATGCATAGTAAAGTGACTATGCGCTACTGGATGAAACCATTTACAGCGCCACCTGGTGGGAAACATTGAGTTTGCGTTATTATCTGTAGAACGGTACGAGGTAGAGGGGATGAAGTGAATTACAAAGTTGTAGAGCATCATCGATTTAGTACAGAAAGACACCTTATGGTCATGAATGCTAAAAACATAACGTTTAAAATGTACATTTGTTTGTTTGCGGCTTCCGAAACTGTGACGTCACGTTCACCTGATCTGATAAGACTCCAATGGACTCTTTCCTGTAGGGATACCTCAAACAACAGGCGTATGCGACCACTCCACCAACATTGCAGGACTTTCAACGACGCATTACGGATGCTTGTGCCAACGTGACACCCGCTATGCTACATCGTGTTCAACGTGAAGTTCAATTAATGGTCCAGATGTGCATTGTAGCTGACAGAGAGAAGTTTGAACATCGACAATAAAGGTGTCTTGTGATAACTAGTTGTTTTTTTCTTTCTAAGAATGTTTTGCCACGTGTCAGTGTTGGAAATCGCAAACAAACAAATACATATTTTAAGCGTTCTGTTCTAAGCATTTACGTCCACAAGGTGTCTTTTCGTACTAAATCGATAATGCTCTACAACTTTGTAATTCACTTTTCCCTCTATCTAGTACCGTTTTAGAGATAATAACGTTAACTCCACCGTTTTCCACCAGGTGACGCTGTAAGTGCTTTCATCCAGTAGCGCATAGTCACTTTCCCATGCCTAGACACCGCTCTTATGAAGATAGCTGCAGCCATTCGGTAGTTAAAAGGGCTGTAAGGGACTTTAGTCAGCACCCTGTAGTTTACTTAAATTAATGTCTCGTTTTGAAGCAACACGACAGCTATTTTGAGATCTCACAATTTTAAGCCATGGTGAAACGACGAAAGCGACTCCTAAGTCGCGGGGCTCCTTTCCAGACATCCATTTCACACCAGAGGAAGGGTGTTTGACCAGGCCAGTAAGCTCCGCGTATATTCCGTAGAATCCACCTCCGTACGTGAGGCTACCTCTTATTCAATGTACAGGGGGATTCAAAAGAAGGGGCAGATCTAAAATATTTATTTCTAATGAACGACAATAGATAGAGACGCATACGATACATCACTGGATAGAGGAAAGTTCAAAGTCTTATTCCACGCATTCTAATATTCCCGGAAAAAGCGGACATGCTGCAAACACTGGTTGTTTCCACAAATTCAGCAAGATCGGGATGATTTTATCTTCATGCAAGACGGTGCTCCACCACGAGGTACAGCAGTATCTGTATGTCACCATTCTTACCCCTTGCGATTTTTTATCTGTTGGGGATCATAAAGGACATCGTGTATCTCCCTCTTAGGTCTGCTACTCTTCAAAACTTGCGAGATCGAATTGTTACAGCAGTGAGTTCAATAATCAGAGACCAGCTATTTCGTTCAAGTTATGTTTGTCGCATAACAAATGGAGGTCTTGTTGAACTCATGAAATAAAACTTTGAACTTTCCTCGATCCAGTGATGTATCGTTTATGTCTCTATCTATTGTTGTTCATTAGAAATAAATATTTTAAATACAGTGCACTCCCGATTATCCGTGTTAATCACCCGGAGGGATCGCACGGATAATAGAAAAACACGGATAATCCGAAAACTCCTTTTCATTAAAGAAAAAATCAACATCAGTACAAAAATATAAAAAATACATTTGAATACTGTATAATATCAAACTAGGAATTTTCTTTTTAATATTTACTGCTTAAAAAAATCTACAATGCGTCTTTGCTTCTGGTGTTTGTTCATCTCTTTTCGTATATCGACACATATTTGACGAACCGCAGTAATGTCACCGTAATGTCCCTCTTTGTCCCATATAATCTAACAACGCTTCCACAGATTGTAGAGCAGCAAAATGAGAAATTGTATTTCCCTCATTGCGCACATCTTCTGCATCAGTACTAGCTGATTGTCCATTATAAAGTTCTTGAAGGATTTCCAATTTTTGTTTAACATTTAAAACGTTTCGTTTTCGTTTCAAACCACTCATTTTTACCAGTAAAAAATTTCACGCTACTAACTGACGATAAATAAGACGCAAAAACTAAAGGAACACGTGCATAAGTGAAAGAGGACGAAGAAGTTAAAGAATGACGTGTCGGGAAGAAGCGTGTTCCTACGAGAATGAGCTAGATGATTCATTTCTCGGAAAATTAGGGGTTGAACTGGTAGAAATCGCACGTGGAGGAAAAAAGGAAAATTTATACTTTAGTCTCCGCCGTCACGGCTCACTAGTTTCACGGAATGAATCTCTCGATCGATTAACATCGATTCTACATGCATGATAAGCGTGAAAATGTTTCTCTAACTTTTTCTGTGAATCCGGAATGAACACGGATAATCCGCAAATCGGATAATCCGCCCACGGATAATAAAGTGCATACTGCATGCTCTTTCTATTTGAATCACCCTGTATTACAAGGGTGTTTTAAAGGTATTTAACGCTCTCACACAGAGCGAGGCGGTCAATAAATTTCCCCTTAACAGCGACGAAGGCCGTTTTGAGGCGGTTGGCTTCTTTTGAGGGGAGGTGAGGTTCCGAGATGGCTTAGGAGATAAGCGCGGTAGGGGTCCAATTATCCTAGCCAACCGCAATCCATTTCAGGGCGCCTTAAGAGAAAGTTATAACAGGGGTGGAGGGTGGAGTAAATGACCACCCATGTTGGGAGAGTTCAATTCATATCGCTTCGTCCCGGTTTTAGAAGAGCTAGAAGAAAAAAGTCGCCTGGTATTTAAGAGTAAATCCATGTTTTTGTTATGGGAGTGAACTTTTCCCCCAATGGCCGTTTCACCGATACATACCCAATGGGTGAGTGGGTTGGCGTGGGTTGTAAGTAAGTAAATAAATAAATGGTATTCAATCCATCGTTATGAATTATTATCGTTATCATTATGAACTATGAGTGAATGATGACTTATGAGAATCAATTTAACCTTCGGTCGGATGAAATGCAAATGCTAACATGTTCGGACGCAACTGATTTGTGAGATCAAATGTAAAATTTTTGCTTGGGCTTAAGGAAAACTTTGTCAAACAGGACTCTTCACTCATACAAAGCTATATTTGCGTTTCTAAATATTTTTTTGTATTTAATTGCAATTTCAACTAACATTTTGATCTAACAATTTGAACAAAACTGTTCTGGGATACGAAACACCGTTTGAAACATATATCACTTCTGAAGTCGCACCAGAGATATACAGTAGGATGTAGAAGATCACCGTTGGCCACGTTTGTACATTTCCTTGCCACATTAAAGGTTGAGCAGAGATTCTCAACTACATCAACTACAGATTTCATAGCATTGTAATGCAAAACCATTTTGGGTTTTCCTTTGCCTCATCATTCTGCATACTTGAAATTGCAAGCATAATTTTCCTCTTTTGACCTAGACTTACTTCTCTCCATAGTGGTCTAATGGTGTGTAGGGAAAGGAATAAATTATGACGCTTTTAGCACTAAAGCTAAACGCTTATAGCTCAGCAACCAAATAACATAGAGAGTTGGTTTTAGTTTAATTTAACAGAGAAAGGTGGACATTGAAGATTTCAAAAAAAGTTTTAGAATTTGTAATTATGTTTTAATCGCAGTCGAGATTCAAAGTTGATAAAAGTAACCACAAATGTCGATAACGTCACAGCGACCGATGCGTGCGCACGCAGACTATCTAAGTACATTTGGCAATTCATTCATCGATCTTACGTTCACGCAAAATATTACTCAAGAATTGTTGAATTACGTCGAATTTCGGAGTAAAGTTAAACGCTTAAAGCTCCGCAACCAAATAACATAGAGAATTCGTTTTAGTTTCATTTAACAGAGAAAGGTAGACATTGAAGATTGCAAAATTAATTTTAGATTGTGTAATTATGGTTTAGTCACAATCGAGTTGTAAAGTTGGTGAGAATCACGAAGAATTCTGATGACGTCACAGCGACCGATGCCCGCGCACGCATCGGCTGTGAGCGGTATATTAACTGGATTTCAGCAGATTAATAATTAATTCATTTCAGATTAATTCATTTAAAAGAGGAAGTTCATAGAGCATATGTCATAGGTCAAAGTCAGATAGAGCTACTTTAGTCATATAGAACAATTTTAATCACTGAAAGTCACTGTTGACTAAGGTAAATATGTCTACCCCTTCAATCCCAGCGACCGTTTCAAAGAGACAACCTCCCGTCTATATTTTTTCCGGCATATATGACACAAGACACTTAAGCCAAAAAACTTACTGCTTACAGCTCTACATTTGTGTTCACGAATTCAGTAGGAGTCTACGTTTGTTTTCCAGTAAGGTACATTAGCAATAATTGTTTTCATTGAGAGCCTACAGTAATTCGACATTTTTTGTAACAGTATATTGGAAATAACGATCAATATCATTGAACTAAGGCTGGGACATAGGTATACGAACTTCTGCAGGTATAATTGAGACAAATTTTGAAAATTCGGGAATTAAAAATACTTAGTAATCGGGAGCAACTCCTCTATCAGATTAACGTGCCCCTCACATATCTGTTGGGGAAAAAACCCACGATACCTTAGTGTGAGTGGTAGAGAGCCGGGAAGCTACTAGTGGTCCCACAACTTTCTCAGTAAAATCCGCACTTAGGCACGAAAAATATGGGTGCTTCAGCTCACAGATTAGATACGCCCGACCGAAGGTTAAAATCACTGACCTCATCGTTCTTCTGGACTATTACACTCTCTGAAAAAACACACTGTTTATTAGCACTCATCCATTCGTGAATATTGTTGCAAAGATGTAATGCCGCTTTCCTGTCTCGATAGTCTTATAGTTGGGGAGGGAGTTTCACAGGGGTACGCATGGAGTGACGGGCAGCGGCCAGGCCTGCACCCCTGACCTTGGCGATCATTTTGGTGACTTAGCGACAAATGCAGCGACTTAGCATCGAATGACAGACAGCGGCGAGCCCTGAACCCCTAACCTTGGCGATAAAATTGGCGACAACTTTGGCACTTAGCGACCATTTTCGCGACTTGGCGACATGGGCGACAAATCGAAGATACCCGAAAATGCTATTACTTTCTCGATATTTCTATTAGGGGCCGAGATCCAGGTGTTTCCTGAAAATTCTATGTGACGTCCCGGCCTATCGGAGAGAGTATAAAAAGACCATTCTTGGATCACGGTAATGTTGTTTATCGATTGGAACGACTTTGGAGATTCGTGTGCAGTGCTGGAAAACCGGTGAACTGAGCGCTATTGAAAGTGCTGTTATTGTCATTATTAGTGATTTGCTGACTGTTCGTGTTTCTAAATCTGAAAGTGCTGTTACTGTTATTACTAGTGAATTGTTGTCTGTTTGAGCTGCTAATCTGCGCAAGATCTATTGTTCCTGTTACCGGTGCTACGTATTTTCCTGCATATTTGTGACTAAACCTTCATTCTCCATTATCCTGCGTGTTGGACTGCTTACACCATATCTCCCGCAGTACGATTTTTGTAACAATATCTTCCACTGAAGTGTTCTCACATCCAGGAATGTCTGTAGCAATCTAAGAACAGTGCCACCGCGCAACATGCACAGAGACATTTATTACACCACTGCTGTCTAATCGGCTCGGAGTCTCCATTTAACTGTAGCCGGAGGGCACGCGTCAATTTGACCTTTACACGTTGCAAAGAACGATACAAACACCCACTTAATAATATAAAACATATATTTCGATGTACTAATTTTATTTAATTCAGAACCAATGTCGTTTAAAATGGAATATCAGATTATTTATAATGTTAATATTCGAACCCAAAATAATTGGGCGTAAACAGAAGGTTTAAAAAATTTATAAAAATAAATAAATAATAAAAATTTAATCTCGGATGTATCCCAGATGTTTTCAATCAAGCCTCAAATCGCTATATACTCAGCAAGAATGTTTGGCATTTTTTATTTATTCCGTTTCACAGTAAAAAACGAAAAACAGTTTTTGCTTAAAAGTAATTGGATTTCACAAGGGCATTGTTAAATTGTTTATATCTCAGAGAAAAGAATTCGCGCCTTAACAAGAATTTTAACAAATACTTTCCCTTCAAAAATCCTTCGAAATACCGGAGACAGATTGAAAGATATTTCTTCAGCACAACATTTTATCACTCTTTTTCCCTTTTCAAAATTCTTCTCTTTTTCCAATTTGAGCCAATGAAATATTTTTCTTTCCTTTTTTTTAAATTAGAAGTGAAACAATAAAGATTTTTTCCCCATGACTTTTTTCCGAATTGTGATCCGACTGTATGTTCTCTTTCTTTCTTTTTTGAAATAAAAATTGTAAAATAGTAATTGGCAAAGGCATTTGTTCTTTCCAATATACTTCGAGGAATTCTTTTACAGCATTTTATAGGAAGTCTTTAGCAGAGTGGACAGTTCTGGAAATTTTCGATTAAGTTAATGACAAAGATCTGTTTCTGCAATCAAATCTACGAAATACGTCGAGTTTTCTGATGGTTTCTTTTTTCTACCATTTATTTTAAAATGTTTGCCAGGATGCGAGCTCTTTTCCCCAAATTTAGGGGAAAGTTTAATTAATTTTTCCTATATTTTCCCCTCTTTAATTGCTGCAAAATGTGAACCAATATGAAAACAAAATGATTCATCACGTCCATGCTATTCGTATTCTACGTCAAAATAGTCTAAGAATTCTTTATTAGGGAGTAGAGCAAGGTCCTATTTTAATTCGACCGTTCGGAATTTCATCTGTTTGGCTGTAAATTTATTTGTTACGCAGCCATGAGTAAATGAGTTTTACGATTTTCTTCGACTTTGGCATGAATGCTTTTTGAAGTCATTAGAAACAACGAATGTGCAAGGATTCCGTTTCAAGATAGTAGCCATTTTAATGGTTAATTGTCATGCAATGTTCAGCTTCTTTCATTGATTCTAGCCAAACGGAACTTCATTCATAATGCCAATAACAGCAAACAACATTTAATTGTAACTGTGTTAATACTGATAAAAGCAGACAATTAATTGTTATTTTATTAGTGCTCTTTTTTCGGGCGCTAGGGCTACTATTCAAAGAACACTAGTATACAACACAAATGTAAAACTTATTCGATCATCTTCACTATTTTTTGTACAGATAGCTGTAAGATATTATATAGAAGGTATATGCATATTATATAGAAATTTGCAAGTGTATTGTAATTTCTATATGAATTGCCAAAATTTCAGCAACTTGTTTTAAATGTGCATAATACACTCATGTCCATAAATTAAGGATAATGAAGTTCAGGCAAAGAAAGAGACAGAAGCAAAACAAATTTGACTTATTTGTGAAGTCTATTTATTAAACAAAAGGTAAAGAGCAAAACAGATGCTATATGTTTGACATAATTAATAAAAATTGCGATTTTTACTCCCTGGAGCAAATTTCAAAAAAGAACCTATTTACAAAAAACAGTATAACATGGTTAGTATGATGGTTAATACGGAGTATGTCTCCCGGACGATACAATACAGGCCTTACAACGCCTAGGCATGCTGAGTATCAAATTATCAATCTGATCTTGGGGAATATTACACCACTCATCAAGCAATGCCCTCCGAAGTTCCGGTAGACAGGTGGGAGGGGGTTGACGGGCTGCAATTCGTCGGCCAAGCATATCCCACACATGCTCTATTGGATTCAAGTCCGGTGAGTATGCTGGCCAATCCATACGGGTGATATCCTCCGATTGAAGGCATTCGTCTACAATGTTTGCACGGTGAGGACGGGCGTTGTCATCCATAAACAGAAATTCAGCACCCATGGCGCCCCGAAACAAACGTACATGTTGTTCCAGAATGACATCCCGATAGATGTGGCCTGTCATCGTTACACTCTGAACATGCAGGTCAGTTCTGGAACCAAGAATAATTCCTCCCAAAACGAGCCATCCTGCACCACCGTAACGGTGTCGTTCAATGGTGTTCTCTTGGTGGTAACGGGTACCTGGCGCTCTCCATATGAAAGTCCGGCGAGAATCAGACTGCAAACTAAACCTGGACTCGTCGGAAAACATCACACAAGACCACTGTTGCGGTGTCCACAATGCATGCTCTCTACTCCAGGCTAATCGCAGGCGACAGTGAGTTGCGGTAAGTGGAACACATCTGACAGGCCTACAAGCATATAGACCAATGTGCCCTAAGCGTCTGTACACGGTCTGCCTTGAAACTGTCGTACCGGTAGCTGAAGAGAGCTGACGAGACAGATCTGATACTGTGCTCCGTCTGTTTCTTTTGGCAGTAACTGCGACATACCGGTCCTCATTCGGCGTTGTAACTCGGGGACGACCTGTGCTGTAACATCTACTCACATTACCATCATCTTGGAATCGTTGCCAAAGCCTGGAGATGACACTCTGGGCTATTCCAGGTTCCTCGGATACTTCCAGCTGGGTACGTCCACATTCCAGTCGTCCGATAATTCTACCACGTAAAAAATCATCCAAATGCTTCCTTTGTGCCACAACTATGCGGTTATTGCACTGAAAGGCTCTTAAAGCGCTTGTGAACAATTTTACTTCTTTGCCACCATTCCTTATATACCCCTCTCTTACACTCTCGTCATTGTGACGTACTATCCGCGCCATCTAGTGATTTCCTGTAATTTGCATATTCTTCTTCAAGATGTGTGTGATAATTCTACAGGTGAAATTTTTATTTTAGAGTTCAATTTCTGTGTGATTCTGAATTATCCTTAATTTATGGACATGAGTGTAGATTCTCTAATCAATTTATTTCATACTGATGACGTGCTTTCACAATGAATAACAAATATTAATTGTTTATTCATTTGCTACGATGAATATTTAAAACGGAGTTATTTATAACAAACGAATGTTTAAACTTCAAACACAAGCGATTGTATTTTAATTTGATGCTTTGGAAAAGATGCTGCCTTTCAAATTTTAATCAATGCCTCAATCATTTTATTTTGAAAGTATTTCACTTTGTTATGAGATGGGAAAATTCAACGGTCAGACGATCTCATTAAAAGTTGGTTGATACTAATAGTATCCTAAGAATTACTACAGAAATTTAAATATTGAGAAACTGCTAGAATGAAGGTTATATTAGCGCAGAGAAAAGATTTAATATAACCATCATTCTGACAGCTTCTCATTATTTAAAATTAAGCATAAGTAATTATAAATCTTAATTTAGACCATATATCTGTCTTCGAACCTTATTTTCAGAAATGAGGCTATGCAGTTCAATCAAGTGAAGATTTTAGAGCGATGAATAAGGAATTCTAGCATTTCCGGCATTTTAGAAGAATATTTGAGTGAGATTGAAAAGGTGTTTGGTGTTCAGAGCATTTACTTCAATATAATTTTAAACATCAGCCATCTTACTGCTTCTTTTTTAGTTTCTCTTATATGAAGTATGCAAAGAGAAAGTTTTATAATCATCAAGAATTCAACCATGAAATTTTAACGAATTTTGATATTTCAGACTCCCTGAGTTCCAATAACACTTACGTGGAATCATGTTGGCTTGCCAGTGTGCATGATAATTCATTTAAATTCAATAAAATCCAATTATTCAAATAAATATGTACTAGTTGATCCAGCGCAGAGCATCTGCACTCGGTTATATGCATACCGTAATTTTCCTCACGATTCTAGAGCCAAACTGGCGATTCAGCGCTCCAAGAAAATTCGCCAAGAGATAAAAAAAAGCCGCCAAGAGATTTAAAAAAACCCGCCAAGAGATAAAAAAACCTGCCATGAGATAAAAAAGCCACCAAGAGATAAAAAATGCCGCCAAGTGATTAAAAAAAGCCGCGCAGAGATAAAAAAAAAGCCGCTAAGTGGTGAGCGCATAACAGAAAAGTAACCCATGTAAAATGTTCACAATAGTAAGTTCCATGATGTTCACCTTAGATCGTGAATTGACGCGATTTTATCTTCGCTGAATTAAACTATTTTGACGTTGATCTAAACGTCCTTTGGCTCGCCTAAGCCCATCTGCTTCATTTCTAACTGATCTCTTTTGAATCTGTTAGCGCCAACTACTAGTTTGTCTCCTTTCCTAACTTATAACAACCCTTTGACGCCGCCATCTTGCATCTGTGTCAGAGTTGGTACACATTTTTTGGTTTTCATTTGTGCATGTGGTATGAACATCGCATTTTTTATTATATATTGAAACGCATATCTACTCTACCACATGAGTAACGCATTGGATTATACACATTCAAGATTGTTTAGTATTTCGCAACGCATTTGCTTCATGTGTGACATCACAGCCACCATGTTCAGTTTTATTACAATTGTTCGCATCTAGCTCTTGCATGAGCAAACTCAACTTATGCCAACAGTCAGCATATTTTGGAATTATATCTCATCATATATTTTAAATAATCAATACAGTGTGGCGCACTGTGATACGCCATACTACCCTGATGTATATTAGCCAATATCCACCTCCGGATATTGGGTATTCCTTTTGTCTAGTGGTTAAGATTTTCGGCTCGGGACCCAAAGGTCCCAGGTTCTATACCGCCGCCAAAACAGTCCGCTTAATTCGACGAATAAAACTCAAACAGAAACATTTCATCAAAAGTTTCATTATATTGTAAGAAATATCGTAGATTCTTTATCTTAAACTCATTTTCTTTTGAGCAAAAGTTATTTTACACCAGAACGAACATAGAAACAGGCTATGACTATGAAGCTAGGCCTAACATGGAGGAGGCTACCGGTTTTGTTTTGTAAACAAACCGATCGTTGCCATCGGCAAAGGAGAAATCAGCCTCTTTTGTGTGCCACGTACCTTAGCGGTGTGTGTGTTCAGATGCACTTGTCAAAAAGGAAATACAGAAATGTCAGACACGGTTTTTCTTAATATTTTTCTTATGTGTGTGTGTATAAGAATCATTACACTATAAAATATTACTCATGATTTTATTATGCATTTATCAAATTATAGTGTATTCTGCATTATTGTTGCAGTATGAATAAAATGTTTCTTCCATTTGCGATTTCTTTCCAATTTATTTGTATCTTCCGTTTCGTTATGAAAAAGTTCGTCGCCTTAATAACAGCGAATGCTTATTGAGGGGCGCCAGATTAAGGTCAATTTCTCCACCACCGACGATTAGTCATCTCCGCCATCATACAGCACTGGCACTTCCAGCTTTATACAGTAGGGTGTAAAAGTTATCCGAGTACAATTTTTAAAGATACCTGTTTGTTTTTATGTTTTAGATGATAAATGATAATAGACACTGACGGTTATTCGAAGTTTTATTATACTTGTTACTAGCAGTACGGCGTTGCCCGTGGAATCAGGACTTCAATAAAATGGGGGGGAGGGAATGCCCACACTGAAACGAAAAAGTTTGAAGGCAAAATCAAAACAAGAGATACACATTATTGATTCTCTAGCTTGGTTTTTTATTGCGATTATGACAGTTATCAAAACAGAAATGTATATATTATTGAGTTTTCCCGCTTCTTTTTCTTCTCTACAATGACGCGAATGTAATGGCGTCATCTGCCGGAAGGAATCGGATTGTAGAAATGCAAGCTGAGAATGAAAGCATATGACGTCACCTGCCGCGAGGAAAGTCACGCACCAGCCAATGAAATTGCAACAATGCATTCCGGGATCGTCCGGGGAAACTCTGGCTGTTAAATCTCGCTAGCAAAAAATTGTTTGAACTGATCAGGGAAAAATTAATTAAAACAAAACGAAAAAAAATATTTTTATCGTTCTTGTTTTAAATCCGACAGAAAAGTTCCAGTTATAAGCTGGAAAAAAAATGAAAATGATAGAGATGTTAGAACGTCAGATGCGAGAATTTGAAGAAATCTTAATTAAAAATTACCATAAAAGTGACTATTTTTCAAACATTTCTCAAAATTCAGTAAATTACGTTAGACGTACGAAACAAACTTCATTAGAACGGAAATCATTTGTTCTTTCCGATGGTGTAACTGTTTTTTTGTACAATTATTCAAAGCAATGATATTGAAAAATGAGTGCGAAAAATCGCCCGTGGAATCAGGACTTCAACAAAATGAGAAAAAAAAAACGCCCACGATGGCATGAAAAGTTCTGAAAACAAAACAAAAGATACACATTGATTTTCCCGCTTATTTTTCTTCGTGATAATGACATTTCAATAGTAGGAAACAATACAGAGTACGTTAATCCGAAACAATATTAAAAAATTGCAACGTGAAAATGATTATTATACAGCAAATAAAATATGCGAGACATAAACACTTTAAGACACTGCCGAAAATAATAATCGAAGTCTTTCAATTGAAGGTTATGACGTCACCTGCGCGTTGCCCGTCAACCAATGAAATTGGCAGCAACGTTCCGGAGAAGTATCGAAGGAGGAAGCTCGTTAGAGGAAAAATATCTTTCAAACTGACCAGGAAAAAAATTAATTTAAAAAAACGGAAAAAGCCATTTTAACCGTTCTTGTTTTAAATCCGACAGAGCCGCTCCAGTTACCACACCCCATTTCCGTGCGCTTTAAGGGAAGATTATAGCAGAGGGTGGGGTATTGGGGTAAATGACCATCCAGGTCGCTTCCTCCGAAAAATTCTCGGTTTTAAAGGTACTAGAAGAAAAAGGTCGCCTCGGGATTAAAGAGATAAAGTAAATGAATCGATTTTTTTCGTATTTAAATATATCTCTGAAATCTTAAGAATACTTTATCCAGAATTGTTTAAGAAAATATACTTATAAATACGAGCCATCTGCTTTTGAACAGAATATGAAAAACTGAAAAAGACGTTTCCGCTGCCGGGAGGGTTTTAAACGATATTTGCATCATGCATGATGCAATTTAAAGATAGCATCCAGATTATAAATATTGACACGTGAAAATAAGAAAAAGCCTTTCATTAAGCATGATCAGGATTCTTAAATGTTAAAAGTTCAAAATTAAACAGTTGCTTTCGCATTTTATTTGAAAACAAAATCGCAGCGAAATACAGCAACGTTAACAGAGTGTCTATTGCGGAATTCAGCTTGAAATGAAGCATCATTGCACCTCCACATCAAAGTTCAAATATCTGTTTTATCATATTAATTATGATTAATTCTAGTTAACAAAGCTACATCATACCATTAAAAAAATAAAGCTAGAAATTCAATATATCTTCATCACGACGATTACAAGTAATTCGCAGTATCTAACGGTACATTGGAACTCGTAGGGGAGACTGGCCCCTTTCTCATCTCTGAAAGGTGGGCCAAAATGAGAAATAATTAAACTATAAAAAAACAAATTAAGATATGATTCAAGTGATGGATTCCGAATGTTCTAAAGTTAAATTTAAAAAATAACCTTCCTTATGAAAAAAGAGCAATCTGCTTCTCGTTACAAACAATGGAGGATCACTTGAGCAAGAAACTTCCAATACGTTTATTTGCTATCAAAATAAACATGCTCAACTGATTAGCAAATTTAATTCAAATGCTTTAAAAGATGAATTGTCGGCAAGAAAAATTGAAGAAATATGACCAAAAAAGTCAAATAACTTTCATCCTAATCTTCTTTAATGAGTATGTAAATTAAATTTAAATATATAACAATTATGGAAGTAATTCTGTCATTGTTCACACCACCGGTTTCCTTAACTTTAACTTTCACTTTCTGAAACTGTAATCTGATTGGTCTAAATTCATGGAACGCCAGTTTGTACAATTAGAGAAGACGCCATTTTGAGAGCGAGACTGCAACCATATTGTCGTGTTTTGACAAGCGAGAAATTTGTTCTGATTGACCACCGACTTAACTGATCTTACAATAAAATCTTTTGGATTTAATTTGTTACTGATTATCTTCATTTATTAATAAAGTATGTCTTGCTTTGTTTTCTGTGTGGATTTTGTTCCAGGTCCTGAACCGATGGAAGTGGATGACTGGAGCTGCGAGGAGATGGACTGGGAGCCAGCTGACACCATCGAGCCTATGGAGTGGGAGGAAGCTTTCCTTCCTCCACAGGTGGGTCCTTCCTTATAGGGAACACCTGAGACAGCAAATGTAAGTGCCCCTAAAACAAATGAGCCAGACACTGTTCGCAGGAAGAAAAAAGCTCTACGGCGGCTTTGAAGCCACATTATATATGCGTGACTGAATACTGAGGTTTAATTTTCGCTATTGCAAAAACTTTCAGCAAAACTTCCATTTAATTAGTTAGAATAAGTTAGAATTGAAACATCTAATGCTTGCTTTATTTTAAATTTATGACAATCAATTTGCTTTACGAAAAAGTTTAAGAGAAGTCTACAAATCATTACTATATTTTTAATTTTTCAATTATGATAACAAAAACAAACCATGACTAAATCTTATTTAGCTGTAAAATCTTGCTTATATTGTGATTTTTGTTAATCATATATTAATATCGGTTTTATGTTACGATGAGCTTACAATTCAATTCTCAAAAATCTATAAACAACTTAATCACCTTAAACATTTTTGGCATATTTTTTCAAAAAATTTCTAAGTATATTGCCATTGAGATTGCAGTAGAATTCGCCAAATTTAAATACTAGATTCAAATGTTCATTAGTTTTGTTGCTGACACATCACTTATCAAAATGAGTAGAAGTTTGCCAATTATATCTTACCCTGTGCGTTTGCTGAACAATATAATACATTTAAACGCTTGGTATAGCAGTTCCTGATGTATTTGGCTTGGTACATACTCTTCAAGTATAAATATTGGTGCGAAATATTATCTTATTTGAAAGCATTAAAGCATCTTAAATTAAGTGACAAATCACGATTTACGCCGTTTTACTAGATTATCGATGCTATTTGTTTGGCCTGTGCATTTTGAATGCTTACCGCATAATGAGAAAGTATCCATCTTTGAATGATTTGAATGGAGTTGTGTTTTAATGTTTTTAATTCAATTTATGAGTTGCGCTGAAAATAAAATATAACCACGTCGTCATTTTTCGACATTTTTAAGCTTTTGGAACATATTTATAAATCCTTATTTAAGAGATATTCATGCCTTGTTTTAAAGGACTCTAGAAAAATGTTTGTAATATTTTTTGGTACTTCCTTTTTGTAGCGGCCCTCGTAAGAAACCGCCAAATATTAGTCAAAACGCATCATAGCGAAACCATAGCTGCGATCTGTTCGGCGTAATCCGAAGTTCGCCAAGTAAGCTCGAGGCCGTTATAATAAGGAAATATCCATCTTTCTCATCGAAACTGAGAAAAAGAATTCTTTTCAGCAATAATCACATCTTAGGTTCTCAATCTGGGTACAACTTTGAAATACTTCATCGCTGGCGATAATTTTGTTTTCCGACTTTTTCCCAACAGTTTCTATATAGAACTCCATTGGCGATATTTTGTTTCGGCGACTTAACGATACGATGTTCGGTTAGGGACAAAAAGTCGCCAATACAAGATTATCGCCAGTGATGCCGTATATTTAAGCTGTTCCTCAATCTGAAATGGTGTGCGACGAGTAAAGGTGTCAGAGAGATTTAGAATCATGTCTTTATTATGTCCGTCAAAGTCGTCCAATTGCCAGTATTAGCAGCCATTTGCTTCTTGGCGATGAGGCTTCTGATTATGCTTTGGCACTGCTGATGACCGTATTTTTAGATATCAAGCAGATAAAAGCTAATGAAAAGGATTCTAGTCATCTTATAGGATCTGGAATGGTTGAAATCTAGTAGTTGGTACACACATTCAAAATGGTGCCAAGTCGCCAAAGCTAATGCACGTATTACTTTCATTACCTTTGGCGACTTGGCGCCGATGAAGAGCAGCTGTCAAGTTATTGCTTTGGCGATTTGGCTGCGTTTTGAGAGTGTGTACCAACTTCTAGATTTCAACCTACGGAATATAGTTTTTAATAGTGTTCCACTGAGCATTATATTCAGTTCGCGAAAATTTCTGATAATTATTAACAGCTTCATTCATTTGGCTATTTCTCTTGCTGGTTAAACTTAAAAACATATCTCCAAGCCGGAACTTTCGCCAACCATTAGGTCTAAACTTTGTTAAACCTATTACCAACTTTTGTGAGTTATCACTTGAAAAAAAATTCAACTTTGGCTGTCGTGCCATTTTTTTAAAATTTAACCCTCAGCTTCCTTCAAGTGTTTACATATTTTCTTACTGAATTACTTCTTTCCTATATTAAGTGCATTTTACTTTCTGAAAATATACTATTATTAATGGTTTTGGTACAGCTTTAATATACAGCATCACTGGCGATAATTTTGCTTTGGCGAATTTTTTCAACAGTTTCAATATAGGGCCCCACTGGCTATAATTTGATTTGACGACTAACGATACAATGTTCGGTTAGGCGACAAAAAGTCGCGGATACAAGATTACCGCCAGTGATCAGAGCTGTTCAATGGTTTTAAAAATGGTGAATAGATATTATTATCAAAAGAAATTATTATTCAGAGTTTCAATAGTATTTATTTTGATAGAAGTTGTCGCCAATCGTTAATTTCAGCCCGAAATACCACTGTTCTATTAGTGATGAAGTCGCCAAAATGTGAACGCTTGTACGGAATACAGCAAACTTACGTTTGGAAGTTCATGAGACACTGCACGCCTTGCGATATGATTGCTGTAGTTGGTGAATTTTGTCAGACTTTTAAATAATGTAGATGTTACGGAAAGAGTTTTATTGTTCAGAAAGCAATATTTCAGCGTATTTTCTCAAAATTATGATTATGTGAGTCCATTATTTCAAAGCCCTTGCATGTCGTTCAAAGTACATCCTACATGTGTCATGATATGCAGCAATTTTAGCCTCTAACTTCATTTTACAAACACAATTTTCAAATAAGTTTTTAGGTGTTGAACTAGCGGTTGCTGTCGCGCATAAATTTGGGAGTGAAATAACAAAGAGCCACAATAAAAGATTTATAATTTGTAGACTATGCCCTTTTTCTTAACTAACAGCGTATTGCCTGGCGCACTTACTTTGAATTTGGCGGAGTTTGGAAGCATTTTGGCGGCTGCTTGGCTAATGGAAAAGTGTCAAACATTTAAGAATTTTAAATTGAGCTGTCTTTTTTAAGCATAGAACGAGGATTTAAATAAAATATTTACTTATTTTGGAAGCCAAATTTAGCCTTTCCACCACTTTGACATTTTTGTTCTCATGAAATATATTTCAAATTCATTAGACTAGAGGCGTTTATCTTATTTTAAAAACGCCGTGTAAATAATTTGCAGAGTCTTGAGTCTTTTATCCGAAATGAGAAAAAAAAAAGTAGGCCTATTTCAATCAACAAGAGTTTTCTCTCCGATTTCCAGTCACAATTAAT
Source organism: Araneus ventricosus (assembly GCA_013235015.1). Lineage (NCBI taxonomy): Eukaryota > Metazoa > Arthropoda > Arachnida > Araneae > Araneidae > Araneus > Araneus ventricosus. Next base: position 27,100 of record BGPR01014488.1, read on the forward strand.
CTACGTCAAAAAAATTTTTTATTCACGAATTATGTATTCTTCCTCCGCCAAACTATAAGTCGTGCTTATGATAAATCTGTATCGTGATATTAATTAGACACATTTGTTATTCCGCAAATGACTGGTTTTTACTGATTTTTGAAATAAATTTTCGAATAACACATTAATAACTGTTTAATTTATCATAAATGAAACATCTGAATAGGAGGATAAAAATTTCACAAGCAGCTCGCAGTTTTAACTTTCACTCCAGTCTGTTTGTCAAAAATGGATCCAGTAGTTAAGGCAGGATAAAGCAGACAGCTCAAAACCTTTAAAACGGACCAAGTTTATCAAATTTTGTGTTGATTTTTGTGTTGTTTCAAAATAAACATTATAGATGAGATTTTTATTAAAAAAGAATATTAACATATGCATGCCATTGATAGGAACTTAAGTAACAGTTAAAAGAAAAAGCTACATCAATAATGTAGCTTGGAATAAATACGGGAAATTACAAATATTACCCTTATCAATTTCTATAAAATCTATCCTTAGTGTGATTTCAGAAGAGAGTTAATATATATTACTCCCAAATTAATGTAAATTAGAAAATCAGTCCGCAATAAATCCCTGATGGATGTTTCAAATGAATTTTGAAAATTAAATTCGATAGGCTTTTAAAATTATCCGACTCCTTCCGTAATTTAACCCTCCAGCCGTTAGGCTTTCAGATTGCTACGTTTAACGAAATTGTTACGCTAAAAGAGAAGGTTACTTTTCAAGTTGTGAGGTTTTGGACAAAAGGATTTCAACCCCCTTTTGTGGTTATTTTCGCCCCGTAGGGGGTCTATTAGACCTGTTACGGTTCAGAAGTGACAGATGACTTCTAACCTCGATTCTTTGTGACAGAATCCTTTATTGGAAGAGCCTTCTTTGAGTATTCTCAGGAAATTTGGTCAAACTGACCCTCCCCTGACCACAGACACTCCCTCTCATTTTGTCGCCGCGTGACACCTGGGGGGAGAGGAAAACTTGTAGAAGGAAAATCTCGGGTCTGACACTTATAGGGAACTTTTCTTTCCCGAGAAAGTCTCGGGTCTGCCGTTATGAGAGGAAAAAAGTTAACTTGGATATCTCGGGTCTGACGCTAGGAGGGTTAAATATTCGCAGCGTAAGTAGTATATTCTGATGACATGACTGAACAATTTGTAATACCGAGCGATAGTAATACCTCAATTTCCCGATTGCGTGAAATAAAAAGTGGCAGCGTTGGTCCACTCCCAGTCACCAGCGCACCCTCAGCGCCCCACCAGTGGCCGAGCGCCGAAGCTCTTTCGACTGGTAGGCGGAGTCCTCTGCTGTGGATAGCGGCTCTCCGCCGGGCTGGCTGCGCGGGGTTTGCCTGGTTCCCCCGTGCCTCGCACGAATGTGGGCCAGCTGCCCTCTGAAGTCCTCCCAGGAAGGCACTTGGCGCACTCCGATCCTCCTCATTCGGCATCGCTTCTTTGAAAATCAATTGTTGAAGAGATCAGAGTTTTGTTATAAGTAGTTAAGTATCTCATTCCCACACTGCGGCAATTATCCTCTCTAAGATTATTCATGATATATTTATTTAAGTTTGCACGAGTGCGCCAAGTTGTTGTTGTGGACGCGTTGATCCACTCTCCCTACCTTCAACGCACGACTTCGTTTACTGATAACCCGAAATGACCAGATATGGGACTCATTTTCAGGAGTGTGCAAGGGAGGTCCCTTCGACCTCCCGGGGCTGTCCGGAAGGTTTCTATCTGGAGTGCAGGGGGACAGCCCTCGAGGAACTCTAGTAGCAGACCTCCTAGCGGTGTTCCTCGGGCAACGCTGTTACTCGAAACTGTACAGCGGCTGACATGCTACTCAAATTTTGGAAGAATAACAAACAGCTTTTTTTTTTGCAATTTAATTGATCTTAAAAAGTTTTAACTCCTTGAAGCATAGTGGGTTGTTTCTTGAACCACACTGAATGTTGCATCTTTTCCGCATTCTTGCTCAATAGAGCTTATTATAATAATCATATAATCGCAAAAGCACACAGATTAATTTTTAGGTATTGAAACAAATTAATAACACTAATTTTCAGCTTCCTAAAGCGCTGAATCAATCCTTACACTCACACGTGTATAACCTTCTCGCATCGAGCGAGGCGGTCCAGGGCGGTATAGAAATTTTCCCTTAACAGCGACGAATGTCGGTCTGAGTGGTTGGCTCCTTTTGAAGTGAGGTTCTGAGATCGTTTAGGTGATAAGCGCGGTAGGGGGTCCAATTATCCTTGCCAACCACAGCCCATTTCCGTGCGCTTGAAGGGAAGGTTATAGCAGGGAGTGGGGTAAATGACCACCCAGGTTGGGAGAGTCCAATTCATGTCGTATCATCCCAAACAGGCCCGGTTTTAAAGGGGCTAGAAGAAAAAGTCGCCTCGGTGTTAAAGAGATAATTATGCATCTTAGTAACTTTCGCGCCTCAAATGGTTAACAAAAACTAAGAAATAAATTTCGGCAGGGCTTAACTGATCCAGAGACATGACCATTATTGAGATATTAATAGCCATTCACCAGCGGTTTATCGTATCATTTTAAAATCATCTAACTCTATGTTGTGGCAAATGCACTCCGTTATTATCAAATTTTTTTTATTAACCCATTATTGCCCAAGTCGTAATTTTTCGATAATATTTTGTATACTAATGTAACAGGCGAAATGAATTGGAAAATTACTAAAAAAATCCTGCCTGAAAAGTTTTGTTTGATTTGATAAAAATTGAAACGTCCCTAAACATAGCAGAGGACGCAATGTTTTCCCTGGAAAATGACTCTGAATATGCAACTGTATTTTGTAAAAATGATTACATTTTTATTTGAAACCAGTTAAATAAAGAAACAATATCTGAATAAATATAATTTTTTTTATTTTCTTTTTGGAGTGCGGGAATGCTAAACATTTGTCATGCAGACTGTACTACTCTTGGTTATAATACAGTTTTAGCCGTAATTAGCAAATCGCTCATGAGTTTCATTAATAATAATGGTGTTACTCCCTATTATATTTTATAATACCAGAAACTCTTTATTTTAATGTGTTTGGTTTCACTAAAGATGCATCTGGCCTCAGTTTATCCACAGCATATTTTTGAAAGTACTTCAAGTTTATCTGTCTTCGGAAATGAAGAAAACTCGAGGAGATGAACAAACACGATATAGGAGCCATGCATCTTGTATTATAGCCAGCAAACCAAAAACCAGCGGGAGTGGTCTCCCCAAAACTTTCTCGTATACGCCCTAACATGTGTTGGGTAAAACACACCAAATGCCAGTAACATGCGCCATTCCCCGATACAGGTGGGGGGAAAAGCGAATCGGTCACGCTATTTTTTGCATCGTAGAACGTCGAAGAAACCGAATATGCAATTTGAACTCTTTTTTTTTTAACCGACTGAAACGAAAATTGGGCACGGATCCAGAATTAATGTTAGCATACCTCACACCAATTTTTATTTATCTAAGTCATAGAGATTAGGAGTTACCGTGTTCACAAATAGGTGATTATACAGACAGAAAGATAGTCGACCTTTGACGGATTTGGTGCAAAATTTGATACGGACCTACAGTCCCGATGATAAAACTGAGTACCAAATTTTATCCATCTAGCTATTTAAGTTTTTGAGTTATCGTGTTCACAGACAGACATTATTCCAAAATTGTGTTTTTCGGACTCAGGGAGGTCTAAAACGTGGAGATTCGTTAATATCTCGAGTTCGAATTTATTGACGAATACAATATTTTCTCTTTGTGTACTTCGTCTATGAGAAAGTAAAAGGCAAGGTCAAGATTGCGACAATAAGATTCCTTGTTCGTAACACTTCGGAAGCTGAAAACACATGAACACGGACAGACAGACTTCCCGAGTGCGGAGTTTGTCGAAAATTTGATAGAATGCTAGAAATTGCGAGTAAAGACTTTCATCCCTCTAGTTCTAACCGTTTTTGAGTTAATCGTGTTCACAGACAAACATAATTCTAAAATTGTGTTTTT
>BGPR01014489.1:0-15100 GCA_013235015.1 Araneus ventricosus
ATACATATTTATAATAGCACTCACCTCAAAATTTCCGATGGAAACACACATTTTTCTTTAAAAAATACAAAAATACATAGAAATTTATGCTGTAATACCATGTTCCATCATCCCATCATTTTTTGTTTCACAATTATAACCAAATAAAATTTTAAGCTTCTAATGTTAAAGTAAAATTTTGAATTTTTAATGACATCTTGAGAAATAAAATAACTATTGGCATAGATTTTTTTTATGAATTCGTATGAATTATTCTGTACATTTTTACTTTTATATTTTAAAATAATTTTGAGCACATGAAATATTTTACCAAAATTGATTTTGAAAAAGTTTTGAACAGCGAGACTAATAACTTTTGACAGTAATCGATGCAAATGGCTATTTAATAAGCGTATGCAAAATCCCAGGATATTCGTAAGGGAAGTTTTGAAGTTACTTTAGATTTTCTATTTCCGCTCTAAAACAATGAACTTTAGGGGCGTCATATATTTCGGAAATGTTTTCATTATTAAATGGAATCAATGTACCAGTTGGTTTTATAAAATTTAAATACATAAAAATTTAAAATTTTATATTTATAAATTAAAAGTTTATAAGTTAAAGTGTTGCACTATTATGCTGTTTATTTTTGTACTTACTGATTGTAGAATGTAGATCATTACTTTGAAAATAACATTTAAAGTGCGAAATAATTTAAAATGCTACAACCGACATTTAAACGCAAGCAGAGAACTTCTATATCTAAATGTGGGCACGACACCTTTTCTATTTCAATCACAAAATGTGAAATATATCCATTACATATTAACCAAAATTTTTTTCTTGGGGTGTTTGTTTTATGAGAAATTTATTCATGACATTAAAAAGTTGTGTTGCTATTTTTGAACGTAGTGCAATTTTAAATACTTATATGACCCCTTATGAAATTTTTGATCTTAGAATCTTTTAGTAAACGGTATTTATTGAAGATTGGTACCTTTGATTTTAATGCCCAATTTACGATCGCAGAATAATGCTGGGTGGCTTGTTTTTCTCCCCGCAACTTTACAAATCATATTTTTGTTAAAATACAATTCTGAATTTGTGACCTTCTGGTTCCGAAATCGTCAATCTGATATAAAACCCCGTGACTTGGAAAGAATGTGGGCTGAAATAAAGCGCATTTTACGTATAAAGGGGAATAACGTATTTATTTCAATCCACAGATGATGAGAATTGCAAGGCTCATACAGAAAGTAAATCCCCCCTCCTTTGTGAACAAGTGGGAAATCGCATTGTGGAAAGATTTTGTACGTACTTGCTACCAATATATATATAAAAGACTTTGCCCAAAATAAAAACTGCAAACAATGTTTTTCGCACCACGAATGTCACATATTGCAATTTACATATAGTATGTGAGCTTCTAAACGTTATCATGCTAAAAGATGCATGCGATCTGAGAAATAGCCGCACCTAATATAATGCATATAATAGCCGCGCTTAACGGACAGTTAATAGTTATGGTGAAACCCAATCTTCTGCAAAGAGAGAAAATTGAGGAATGGTTTTTTCCTTCTGTTGATTTATAAAAATTGAGAGAAGGTGTTCTAATTCAAAGTTCTTGAATCGTAAAGGTTTGTTGATACAATATGATTCAATGTTATAATAGATAGAAGTAAACAGATATTTGCTTCCGAAAATAGTTAGAAGTAAACATATTTGCAGCAGAAAATAGACTTACTTCCTATATGCCGAAATCGCAAGATAAGCAGTCGGTGGTTTAAGAGGCAATTTGCCGTGAATAGTTTTATACCAGATATCTCCTTGCGTACGTAACAATCTGCCAGAGGAACGACACGTGGAATATTTCTGCTAGAAACACAGGTCCACTTTCATTTGGACCCACCTTATATTTTTGAAACGCAAGCACTTACTGTAAATCTATTTTCGTGAGCAGATGCCGAGGTAGCCTGATATTCAGCTCTCGAACTCTGGGCAGGAGGATTCGATGTTCGAAACCAACTTCAGAGTGTAAACGGGTCTGGTGCTCGCCAAATCCCTCGGAGTAAAATGTCCTTCCGCTCGTGTGGTGCGGAAGTTTGGAGAGGATGTGCCAGCTTAGGTTACAACCTCTGCACCTGATAGCGATTCAAAATTATGAGGTCTGTCCAAAATAGATCTCGTGTTGCTTCAGAACGGGACTTAAATCTAACTAAACTAATCTTCATAAGTAAATTTTCATTACCCTTTGTCAACCGTATCTTCTTAATGCACTTTTCTCTGAAATATACCAATAAATGATTTTTCAAGTATTTTTATAAAAAAAGTGTTTGCTCTGAAATCTTTTATTTTTTTATCATGGATAACACTTTTTTGGACCATAATAACATTTTTTTGCACTTCCTGAAATAAATCCATTTGGAGGAATGCAAAATGTTTAGCGATGGATGCGAGATAAGTTCAAATTCAATGTTCCTAAAGTTGTGTATTTAGTACGGTAAGATAATTTATGCACCATCTTTAATAATAGATACAAAAAGTTATTCAGCTAATTCTATAAATTGAATTGAGATACTTTAATCAATCTTTTACGATATATAATTTTTTGCATAATAATTTCGAGCTATTAAACAGGAATTTGATTATCACCGAGAGATAGATATTGTGGTTGGCTACATCCGCCACTAGCTAGAACATTGCCAAGTCATTGCCAATGAGACGAAAAATATATATTAAAGCCTCTATATCTCATTTATGTCTATTAATATGAAAACATTGACAAGTTAAATACTATTCCACTTGAATTTTTCGAAAAGCTAGATTATTTCTTATCTTTTATAGTTTAACAATAACCTGTGTTTTTACAAGTTACACTAACATAATTTCAATAGATTATTAGCTGCAGAAAAAGACCTTGAAATGATTAATTACTAAACCTCGCCTTGTATGTGCCTCTCGAGTGCGAGGATTAGAAGTAAGTGGCACCCGGGTCATAATAGTATTTTTCGCAACTCCCCCCCTTCCGTTATCATTTGTGATTAAATTTGTGTAAAAGGCGTTCGGAATATGGTATTTTTTCGCCCCTTCTCGAATTTGACTTTAAAAAGTGACATAAACGAATTAGCAATTTCTCACCATATTTGGTATTATAACCAGGACAAGTGGCACACGGAAAATAACATGATTTTCTTCACCCCAGTAGTCATTGATGGCTTAATGAGCGTACATGATGAAAGTGGTATGACATTAATTTTACACCCCCACATCATATTTCGCTTTAAAAATAGCATAAACGCAGTAATTTTTTGATTTCATTTTGCCCCCTGAAACTGACGACCAGGGCTTTTATACACCCTTGCTCCTGTAGAATTCACCGAATATTTGAAAAGTTCTGGGATTAACTATATCTAAAATACTCGATTTAATATTTTTCTCCAAATAATGAGTCATTTAACTCAGTGCTGAGTTCTTAAAGTGATCCATAACTGTGACAGTTTTGCGGTACACACAAAGAAAACTTTATGAATGCACATTAGCCAGTCATTTAATTATACGGACGCACGCGGATGCTCGCAGTTATTAAATATTCATGCATACGATAGAGTATGAATAAAATACGACATTCGTTAAACTTCAGGAAAATTTTTTAACAGAATTGTTGACTATATATTAAATTCGATGAAATATCAGGCACTGTTGGGGATTAAAATAGTTTCAAACCTAAATCCTAATAACAGTATAAACTCAATTAAACAGTTTTTTGCAGCAGCGACTTTCGTTGTTTTTCGCTTGTCTTCCGTGTCTTGTTATCCCTCGATGAGCAACTAAAAAGCTTTCTTCTTTTTGTCTCCTCTCTTTGAACCTCCTGGCTCGAGTTTAGCAACCCTTCGGTTTCTCTTTCCCCTTTTCTTTCATTGCTTTCATCAGAATTTATTTCATATGGTGGTTTTTACTGCCATGATCAAATTTACCTTTCTCTTCTTTTTGATGTTTGCGTGACAGAACCCGGGCCGGATCATTAAATAGGTAAAGTAGGCAACTGCCTATTATCCCTGTAACTTTAAAGAGTCCAAGATTTTGTTTTGCTTATTTATTTTTGCGGTACTTTCAGAACAATTTAATTTTCCGTTTTCATTTTATTTACAAAGCCTATGTACTCGAACTTATTCAAATTAAAATCAAGTATGGCTTAAATGTTGGAATATTATTCTTACAAGATTCCTAACATCTTCTGCAAGTTTTATATTACATTGCTTCGTAATTCTAAAGAAATATGTTGCTTTTTAATTTCAAAGAATGTCCGATCCTGTAAATAAATAGTATTTAGATTTTTTAAGCAAAAGTTTCGTCTTTTTCTACTATTTCGTATAAAATTACTCATAAGTTTTTATTTTGCATTATTTATAAGTGATATACTGAAAATAAACTAATTTGAAAGTGATTCGCATATAAATGATTTACTACTTTAGCTCGTCGAAATTTGCTACTTAAAATTTCTTCTATAGAGATTTAATTGATATCAATACGAAAATATCTGGCTTTTGAAGTTTCAGAGAGGAAAAAGACCCCGGAGACTTAAGAGTCCCTAGAGGGCTTAATCCGACACTGGCTTGACAGGAAAAATATCGCAGAGTGTTACTTCTGTTTCTACATAAGTCTGGCCACTGTGTCCCGTTTTCAGCGAAGTATCCCTCCGGCAAAGACGGGACCCAGTGTCCTTTAATAAACATTACCTACCGATTAGGATCATCTAACAATTTGTGAAAATCAAATTGTTGTGCGTGCATATTAAAATGTGTGTATACTACGAAATAAAAAGGGAAGTTAATATTCTAGTGTGGAGTTAATGTCAAAAGACATGAGGGAAGGATTTGATGATAGAACAAAAATGGTCTTAATGTATTTACAAGAAGCAGGTTACAAACTGTGTTTAAAATTAACTTTGAAAAAAATTTAATTAAAGAAAGAAAATAAACGTCAATCCAAATAAAAATCTTGCTCTTTAGGATGGTTCTTGAATCAATTTCGAGCAAAAAATATTTCTAAAATTAGTTGCGAAACAATGAGCAAAATCGCCGAAGTTTAGCGTAATTTTTATTTAATTAAATATCTTAATAAATAATTTTCTATGTTAAAAATAATACAGTTGACCGAGAAATGGACCGTAGAATGGCATACGCATGTGTAGATATCCATTCAAAGGTTGCTCATATTTTTACTTTTTAAATTCAATTTTTCTGCAGTAAAATACTGTTGCTGATCAAGCATCAACTGCAAAATTAAGTATAAGGTATTTCTTCTGAAAAAATAATTTTCATAACAAGTGAAAACAATATTGAAAATCTAATTCTATAATTTTTAATTTGGAACATAAAACTGGCGTTAGAGTCTCCCCAATTCGGTCTGCCCGACAGGGGGTGCACAAATTACTGTGCGGAGGGAGGGATGTAATTGATCTCAAATATTCGCCAGATAATAAATTATCAACTAGTTGAATACCTACCCAGTTGCGTGAAGGTTGTACAAACATTTTCCCCGCTGTGGGCACAACAACCTCGACAGGTGGGCCCTGGCTCACCCAGTTCCCACACTGGTGCCAACCCTGGAAAAAAGGAAGCGTTGAAACAAAATTCTTTTCTTCTATTTCCATTTAGTAATGAACTATTAGTATACCTATGTAGGCGAAATTCATTTTTCCATACTTAATTAACTGGTTAATTAATCAGTTTTATAATATAACGGATCACTTGATTTATTATCTAGCAATCAAAGCATAAAAGTGTATGGTTAAAAAAATTATCAGAAAGAGTTTAATTTTCTAAGGTCTGCAAATTTGTATGAAATTAAAATTGAAAAATCTTAGATTGTCGTTTCGGAAAATGGTGATTAAATCTGCTCTTAACATTAGTAAAAAGCAAAAATATGCCCTTTTTTCTTGGGATTTTCCAAAATATCATTGAATTAAAATGAGCTTGCAAAAAATGATAAAATTACATTAATACAGACAAATTATTGTAATAGTTTTAAATTTAATTGTAAGAAACTGTTTCACCAAAATGTGCAAGAACTGTTTTCCTTTGTATTAGTAGCATTAGCGGATTTTTAGAGTGATTATTAAGCACTTGTTCGCACATTTCTGAATTTTAAAAAATCAATTTGGTTTCAGATTGTGCATCTAGCAAGAGCACGTCATCATCAGGAGTTTCGGTGTTATCATAATGTGTTTCAGATTTTAGTTGTTATTTGAAAAGTTTTGTTAGTTGTTTTGTAAGAGTTGGCTTTTAATTCAATGTATTTATATCAGGTATCTACTAATACAGGAAAATACTGATAATATGTATTATCAGTATTGGCTTATATATCCCGAGGTAAGAACTTTTAGTCATCGGGAACATATTTTAAACAGTGTTCAGTATAAGTTTATTGGATGTGTTTTCCATTTAATAAGAAATCTACTGAAATTAATTTTTTAATTATTTTCAAATAGATGGGAATTTAACAGCGTGCACGAAAAGTAGAAAAAAATGACGGAATATATCCCAAACTCCACTGGTAGCAATCAGATTTAATCCAAAATGTGATAAATGAGTACAATTAAAATGTACAATAATTGCACAGAACACAGCAACAAATTTTAGCATATTATTGATGTAATATTTTAATATTTGCTAATAGCATCTTGCATTTAAATTGTTTATGAATTTTATACATTGAGGAAAATCCCATTAATAATTTTATTAAACTTTCAACAGAGCAAGGGCAGACAGTCACCAACCATTTCAATTTCTTGACATCGGATTTAGAAAGAATGACTGAAGAAATTGGAGGCTTTCGACCATATAGACATTTCACCGTACTTTAATATTGTTGTCATGCGCCGCTTTTATATTTAAAAGCAGCGATTTATAAAAAAAATAAAGCGTCCTAGAAAATTCAGCTTTATGCAGAAAAATGATATTTATATATAATAGTAGAATTTTAGAAATAGTGGTAGGTCATAAAAATATCTTAAAAATTTCATAAAAATTTTTAATGATGTTTTTATTACATTTAATGAAATCACAGGGAAAATCGTTTCGTTTAAAAGACAATCCAATCAGCAAAAAGCGATAAGATACTGAATTGTGTTTGTTTAAGCATCTTGGCATAGATATGTTTTTCTTCAACTTTATGGCTAATCTCAGAATGAATAAACAATCTGATTTTTTCAAGGAATAGAATTTGAATTTTTCAGTTAGTAAGCTGATAAAATGCCTGTTTTAAATTATAAACTAATGCCAATGACGGAATGAAGTTTATCATATAAAAATCATATTGCTATGATATTTTATAATAATAGTGATTTTATCATACACTTTCCAGCTCCAATAAGCACAGGATATTCTACACTATCTCTACAAAATTGTTATGATATTCTGAATGCCGCAGAAGATCGTAAAGACATCGTATGAATATTTTAGGGCGTTTAGTGCTAACTCTTAGGAAAATTATGATTTTAGTAAAAGTCTTCGTCTATAAGTAGTTTAAATTTTTGTTATCACCATTATAAAATTGAACTAGACCATATCAGAACTCTGATATTGCAGGGTTTATTTAAAAATCAAATTTCAATTTATATCTTCGCTCTATATTATAAAAAATAGAAATTCCTTTAAATATGATTGTATGCTTTTTTAAAAAATTAAAATTCGAATATATGAAACCTTAAATTCCCTCTCAGGAAATGACTATCGTATCTTTTCTACTTATTACTATTTAAAAACCTCCTATTGCCGTTTCTTTTTGTCCCTCTTAAAAGGCCTCTCTATAGTCTGTGGTCGAATAAATTGTGTTAATTAGACAGGCTAGAATATTAATGAGTTTGTTTTTTTCCCGTGTGTTTCATTCGTTCCGCAGGTGAAAACATCCTCACTCTGGATGATTTTGAAGTTCAAAAGTGTGGTCACAAGTAGTATGCTAATCTTGTCAAGAAGCCATGCCTATAAATGTTAGAAATGTCCATTCATATCCTCGTGCAAGAAATGATATGGTGTAAGAATATTTTCACATTTCTAAAAAATTTCCATTTTGTTTTAAAATTTATACTTTTAAGAAAGAATCTATTACTGATAATACGCTAGTGTATTTAATTTAGTTTAACTGCATGCTTTTAAGCTACATCAAGCACAATCTGAATGTCACTCGCAATTTTCAGACTTTGTGCGCTGTCAAAGACGAAACTTCGGGCGACTTCTCCTTTTCTAGGCTTTCGCACAACTCAGGGTCTCCGTGTTCAATAAAAATCTAGTTTCAGTCATCCGTTTAGTGCAAAGTATGCCTAACAAATCCACACCAATCAGAAAAAAATTTGTTCCTTTGATAAAGGATCTTACACTCTCTGTGACCGAGAACACAGTGGAGTGCAGGTAGCAAACTTCTTACCTAGGATTCGAAATAAGATGTTGTTTGGCTACTTCGAGGTAACCAAAAAAACCCACTACTACTATAGTTCTACTTTCGATAGATTTTTTAGAGAAATGCGATGAGTAGTGCCTTTTTGTGTATACCTTCGTGATATTTAAAGAAAGTGCTTCCGAAGGGATTTTTTATTTTTATTGTAAAATGCTGATTTTTTTTAAAAATTAGATGCCAGAGCAGAAATCGCTTTTTATATTAATATAAATGTTTTTTCCAGATTCTTCTATGCGTAAATCTATTCGATGCAGTAAACTCTTGAAAACATATGAATCGATTGATTTTAAAAGCGAACTTCGGACATTTTGAAAATTTACAGGAGGAGAAAAGAACGAATGGTCTGTAAAGAACATTTAAATTAGGTCCAAGATATATCTAATGTTTTGCACAGTAGAAAATGAACTAATTGACGACTACCAAACAATATAACGTTTTTTTTTGAAAAATTAAAATTAAAATTTTGAAGAAGTTCCCTTTTAACATTAAACAGTGTAAAATTTTTTAAATTTTAGGGAATAAATTATTATAAAGCCAGGAATATCAATGAAACTTACTAAAATTCAAAATTTATGTAGCTGTGAGTAAATTTAAAGACTCAAAATAAAATAGAATTTTAATGTTATTCGTTTTTCATATTTAAAACAGAAAAAAATTATCGAAAAACAGTTAGAAGCTAGGAATAAGGAAACAAAAATAAATTTAAAATTAATTTATTTGTAAGTAAAATTAAAACTTTCCAAATAAATTTCAAAGTTATTTGTTTTTCAGAAAAATTCAGATTTAAAGCGAAGGTATCAGGGAAACTATTATAAGGCCCGGAGTATCAGTGAAACTTAAATAAAATTAAAATTGTATTTATTTGGAAAGAAATTGAATACCTACTGGTTTTTAAGTAAAATTCAGATTTATAAAAATTCATAGAAAAACAATTATAAAATATGAAATATCAATTAAACTCAAATATAATACAAAATTTGTTTATTTACTAATAAGTTTGAACTCAAATAAAACAAAACAGAATGTAAAACTTTTTTTTATTTTAAGAAAAATTCAGATTTTAAAACAAAAATTAATGACAAAATTTGTGATGTAGATGAACATTAGTCGTTTTGAGGGTTGAATTGAAGATCCTCTTCTGCGCAATTCCCTTTCTAACATCATAATGAAACTTTGATGCTTTATTACAACATAACTGCGAATAGCAGAATTTCAGGTTTTACACCAAACGATGCAACTGCCTTCATAAAATCGAAAACGCAAATAAAAATAATTTGGTCCGAGTCTACAGAAGTCCCCTTTTAAAATCAAACGGTTCGTATATGCGCTAATGCACAAGGGAAACTTTATACCTAATTTATCATTATTATTCCTATGCCACGAATCATGGTATATGGATATGTATGAATTTCTTTATTTTCTATTATATAAAATAAAATTCAAAGATGCATAACAAAAATAATAAATTTTCTTATATTTAATTTCGAGGATTCTTGAATAATTAGCTAGATCTTCAAACAATCTATAATAATCCAGTCGAATTGCCCTCAAAAGAGTGAAACTGTCAAAAAAATACATAACATCTTTTCATTGTTGGGTTGGTCATTCGAAACATGCCACTATATCATGCACGCATATATTAAACTGCAAAAGAAAGGGAATGGGGGCGGGGCATATGGATCCTTGGGTTTTCGCGTTTCAACTTAATTCCATTAATTTGAGATGAAATGTTTAAATTTAAAATTTGTAGGTATTAAATCAACCTATAAAAGGAGATTTTGAACATTGCGACTGCTTAGTTAGGTAAGAAGTGAATATAAAAAGCAAAAATTTAGAATAATATTTTAATTATTTTTAAATTTTAGCGAAATTTTTGAAATCCCACTAAAATGAGTGTCTTAACTAAAGATATCCGCCAAAATTTTCAGATTGATATCTGCATTATTTTTTAAAATATTCAACTTATTCGAACAAAAAAAATGATAATCAGAAAACATATATAAGAACTTAAATATCTGTCTGAATATGCTAAGCGAATAGAAATTCTACTCTAAAAGTGAAGTGTGGGTAGCTTTCGAAGTCTTTGCCCCTACACATGGGTCACCTCCAATCTTCACATAAAGAAGGGTGGCCTTCGCTTTCTATATAATCTGCTCCTCAATAATAAAAACTCTTTTAAAATGGTTTCTATTTTTTAAATGATCAGACAGTAACGGATTAAATTAAGTTTTAGCAAAATGTATTTTTAGCTTAAATTTATCAAATGAAATAAAATTCTTTTACTGGTATGCTGTGTCTAGAAATTAGCTTATACCATTGTAATATGACATGCATGATTATTATTTTGCAGTTATTTTCAGAAACAAATGTTTAAATGACCTTTGAAATTATAAACCTAAACATCGTGGCATGATAACGTTTCAGGACTGATTTTCATATTATTTTTGAAGAAAATTACTCTTGCTTTTATAGGAACGATAACGTGTACGCATAATTCGAATTCCACACACACAATCCAACAACTTAAAACCATTAGATACCTTATTATGCATTCTAACATAATTATGTGTTTAGGCTGGCATATTATCTGCAAATTTTGTGATGACAGATGCAAAAATGGTTTAATACGATCACGAGAACATTCCCTTGGACCTAACATTACCAAATTTGACATCTAATTATTTCTTCGAAAAATGATGCTTAGAACGACAGGAATTAATTTTTATGATTTAATTTACATATCAAATTTATTAAAATTTATTTAAAATTTTAGCGTTTTATATTGATAACGTGAGAGTACATTTCCCCAAAAATAAATTTCTACACCACTTTAAAATTAAAAACTGATGTTTTCAGTTATACCAATTAAGTTTCGTGCAATTTCATTGTTAGGCAAACACGTTTTTATATATTTATTAGGAAACAGCTGGTACAATTGATTCTTAATATTCATTTTCTATTTAAAATACTCAGTAGTCTGTTTAATTGTGGAATCACCTCTCAATGTTTAAACTTTAATTCAGAAAATGATATATCTACATGAAAAAATATTTAACTTTCGAAACTTGCTTGTGAACTTTTGTTTCAAATTTATTGGAAATATCTTGCAAATTGTATATTTTTAAATAATTTTTTGGAAATGTTGACATGATTTAGAATCGACGACCAAATGTTATATAAAAACGCAGAAATCTAATAAATAATAATATTTAACAAGTTCATGTTATCCTGCTACAATGTTTTGGACTACAGGTTCTTATTCCGTTTGTTATTTTCATTGCCACAGTCCAATTCCCACTTGTTAAATAGGCTTTCCTTAATTATATAGCACACTGATTCTGACAATTCTTTCTGTTGGGCTTGATTTTGTGATCTTCTTTAAATTACAATTAACAGGTGGAAATTGATCTTCCCTTCTTGCATTGCAGTGAAACCGCAATCTCTTAACATACCTGGTAATGAAACAGTAGATTTGTTTATTCAAGTTGTGAATAATGTCCTTTATTTAATTTTGTTACATTACACCACTGTCATATTTTATATTATTGCTTTATAATGGAACTTGAACTCCAGCAAAGGTGTTCAAATGTCATGAAATACTTACTTTTAAGAAATCTTTCTTTTATAAATATTGGTAACTGGTAAAATGCATTTGAATCTAATTACAGTTAGGGCAAAAAGCTTCAACTGAATGAGATACTAATTGGTGAAAAGTAATTAAATCTGCACTTGCGTTTGATTAAATAGCACAATTCTGATAATTCTATATGATTTTCGCAAACTTACTGGCTAACATGAGAATTAATAAACATTCTAATCATTTTCATATTAAATGGATTTTGAATATTTTGATTAAGAAGTTGGAAAAAATTCTGCATAAGAAAGAGATACTCATGGTGGTAAAGAAATCTTCTTTAAATTTTACCTAAACTGTACAAAGATAAGATAATGCATAATGGCAATGCTTTAATCGTAAGTTTTGCACCGCTACAACAAGTTATAACATGTTTAGAGATGGCTTTGCTCAAGCTAATAATTGTAAACTATTTCAATACTCGAAATATACAAAATACTAATATAGGGGAGCTAAGAATAATTGAACCTTGTTTAAATTTTTCTTATATTTCACAAATATTTAGACTGTCAATATCATAAAAGGATTTGACTTTAAGAGAAAGAGAGAAATGTACTTAAAATAAACCAATATCATATATAATTATAAAATCAATAAATTTCACGAAATCACCTAGGTTCAAGTATCATTAACATTAGGCATACTTCTCCCTAACAGAAGGAAATTAATCCTACAGGAAAAGAATATATAAATTCTTTCGATAATTTATATTTGTTCGAAAATCAGATTCTAAGTTAAAACTTCTAAATTAAAAGGTCTTAATTATCAAAAAAATTAAAAAGGGATATTAAAAATTTAATATTCATGAGTGTAATTGTAGCTGCAAGCTGTAGAACTTTTCTTTTCCGTAATTATTCATACTTATTCAGAAATTGTTGCTTAAGAAATTTTCTTTTCCTAAATTAATCTTCTTTTGTATCGTAGGAACTTTTAATAAAATTGCTCGTAAAATAAAAATGCAGCTGCCGATAATAAATTTTACAATATTTGAATACATTCTTCTACATTAACTTAAAATTACTCGACATTCTTAGAAAATTTCTATTTTGGGGGAATTGTTCATATATTAATATTTTGTATATTTCGAATATTGAAGTGGTTTGCAGTTATTAATTTGTGCAAATTCATTTCTAAAAATGTTATTAGTATAAATAATTATATATTTGAAAATGTAGGAACATATCAATATTAGTATTTTTATCTTGTATCGATGAATTTCATATTTATTTTAAACATGATTCCTTTATTTGTTTTGTTAGTTCGTGTTTTTAATATAGATATTTATTCTCATCAACTAAAATTCTATGGATACTCCAATAATTAAAATTATTATAAAATTTTTCTTCAAATTAAAAATCTATATTTTTAATAAAGATTTTTATATAGATATAGATAGTACTTATATTAAAATTTATAATTCATTCTATAGAAAAACAAATTATTGTTCATTAACTCACATTTTAGCCATTACGTTGGTAAAAATCATTCAAAAATTTAACTGCTTAAACAAATAGAATTCTAGATTAATTAGTTTTTTTTTACTGCTGAGGTACGATATTATAATTCAAATGCATTCCATTAACTACCACTATTTCTAAAGGGAAGAATATATTGTATATTTAGAAAATTAACAGACCCGAAATTGAAATTCAATTGAATTCTTTTTATATAAAGTAGGGCATTATAGCACAATTAAATCCCAATTTATCACCTTATACTCGGGAAAGCAGCAACGATTATAATACAATTTTTGTAGTTCATTGTAGCCACTTGACGGAAATTACAAAATATCACTGCTAATCAGCTCATGATTAAAGATGAGAACAATATCAAGCATTTTACTCTTCACGTCAATGTCTTGTGCGATCAAACAAAGCTCATTAGTCAGTTGAATTGCGCTTTGAGATGGAAAGGAATTTCAACCACTAGTCGGAAATATCGTAGAACGAAAAGTGTTCTTAAATATCTATATTTACTTTATCATCTGGGTTTTATACTATATTGCCATCCATTCCTAATCATGTTTGCAAATTCCTAAATAAGAAATGTATGAGTTATCACATCGAAAATGAAAACTGTACGCTATCAATTTTGAAAATTAAATATTTTTGCAGCATAGATTTATCAATTTTTAAATTTAAAGACTATGCTTAAGATAAAATTTCTCAATTAAAGAGACTACTGAGAATTTCAATAGCGAATGAATGTTAAATATCTGTTTCATCAGACCTTTTATAATATATTTCGTGAAATTGGTTCAAACTAACGATAAATTTAGGCGAAATTAAATTGGCACCACTGAGAAGCTAATTTTTTCAATCTAAAGTGGTGTAAAAATATTTTTTATGCAACATTTTGATCAAAGGTTACTGAGTTAAATTCGATTTATTTCTAATAATTAAAAAATCTTCTTATACTCTTGAAAAATCCTATCTTTGTAAATATATACTACGAAAGAAATAAATACGTACTAAGTGTAGTTGTTCTGGGTTCAATGAACTTTCCTGTAAAGCATTTTGAACGATTTTAGCATCAGTCATCGCATATTTTACTGGTAGTATGCTAGCCAAAAAACATAATCATGTTATTGCTTGTAAGTACTGGGATGATCATCAAACATATGCCACTATATATCGCACACGGATATTCAGGACGCAAAAATAATTTTAGACACTGTACAGGACAGAACTTTGGGCCTAAAGTTTCCAAATTTAGCATGTAATTATTTCTTATTAATATAGAGCTTCCGTAAGAAAGGACGTTTTAAAAAAATATTAGAAATTTAATTAAAAATGATCAAAATGTTAACGTTTCGGTTTCAGCATATTCGTTCATTCACTTCATTGAGCATATTTTGTCAACAAACTATTTTAACTCTTCTTTAAAATTAAAAAAAATACCTTTTAGGTGAAATGAATATTTTTTCCGTACAATTTATTATATCATTAGTAACGGATGCTTGTTTGCAAATTCATCTTTCAACTTCAGCAAACTCCTATGAATTTAATTTATTTTTAATTAAAATAAGGAATT